>JADLZK010006652.1:0-88819 GCA_015847255.1 Hyparrhenia diplandra
ACGGAAAGCCATCAGCGGCGCTGCTATAAATAGCCTGATGCCCTGTCTGACCTTCGCCTCGAGAGCACCGAGAGCTTTCGCAGGAGCTAGAACATGCACTGCTCGCGCGCTCTCTGTCCTCTCCTCCTCTCCCTCTGCCCCGCCGGGATTTCCCCCAACCTGATTTCCCGCCACTACCAAGCATAGGGCTTCCGAGCCGCGCCGCCGACCAAGTCAACTGCCGATCGAAATTGGTGAGCCGTGCAAGACGGTCTCTTTTCATTTCCCCCATCTCACTCTCCCTATCACCATGTAGCACCAAGCCGCCGAAGCGTCCGCCGAAGCGCCACCTCGCGAATCGCCGCCGCTGCGGAAGACGCTCTACCCCCGCCACCGTAACGATCTACCATCGTGCCTGGGGTAAACGGCGGGAGTCCAACGAGCCCCTCGGTGATGACCTTACGCGAACGCCGACTCCACCGGAGCTCCGACGGGCGCGCGCGAGGACGGAGCCGCCGCCGCCATTGCCCCGGCCAGAGCGCCGCCAAGGCGTGGAGCCAGCAGGTGCCGACGCGCGGTCTCCCCATCAGCCACCGTCCCCACGTGCATCACGCGGCCACATGGGCCGGGCCTAGGGGCCCACGGGGTCAGCCACGTGGTGACGCCAAGCAGTCACTGCGGTACACTTGGGAGAGAATGCTATGCTAACCCGCCTTTGTACGTAGAATACTATAAACCTATTTTTCGGATCTCTAAAAAATTCCAAAAATATGTAAATAAACTAGATCATGTGGAGATAATTGTCAAGTATTTTATACCATTTACATCAATAAAATATTGACGTAAAAATCCCACCAAGTTTATAATCCGGAATTAAACTTCGCAGAGTCACAACTCTTAAACCGTAGTCTCGATTTAGGTCAAACCACTTTCTAAAAAATTTCTAAAATTGAGCTTTATCCGTTTCTCATGGTTTCATATGTCATCACATGGTTCTTTTTCATTGCCATTGTTCGCTCGATTATTTATTTCTGATAATTCTGCCAAACGTGAGTAGCAAAAAAGGACCTTTATCGGGGAGAACGATGACCCCGATTTCATTCTAGAGCTCGATGACGAACAACCAAGGCAAGTCCTTACTCCCCCTTAACCTTAACCTAATTAAATAATGATAATGATACAAAAATGAAGATCAAAGCTTATCACATGTGGAACATTTATTGATGCCATAATTTGGTGTATATATGATTTAATAAATATACTTATGATATAAATTGATGCATATATTTGGCGTATATATGAGATATTACATATACTTTGAGATATGAGATTGATGCATATACATGGTGTATATGAGGTTGTGCGATGATAGCTATGATGATATTATACGAAATAATAATAATAATAATATGGACCCAACTAACAAAAGAGGTGAGTGGTGGTAGTATACCACACCGGGAGTCGCGTGAGGGGTTCCTCGCGAGAGATACGCTCCCTAAGCATCGGTTCATAGACCATCTACCTAGTGAGAATTATCACGAGCCACACGTCTGGTATGGGACGACTTTTCACACACCGTTGGGTTGAAGTATGTTTCGACCTAGAGGCCGAAAGTAGGCAAACGATGTATCCGGGAGAAGACGCTGGAGAGTGGCCCCCGATCCGGTTGGCGCGGATGCTAGTGATCTTCCATAAGTTTTAGTTGGGCGTGGTGACGTCGATAATTGATAGGACATGGAGTCCTTTAATTATTATTGGGTGTTTTGGTAACACCAGATTTTGAGTGATTTGTATCACCCGCTCCAATCCTTGTGCAATGTGCGGGTAGTAATTGTATGGAAACCCAAGAGGCATCCAAGCGGTACAACGGAGTCTCGCTAGGACCATTTATAACCACTAATCACGGTAGGAGGTGTGTCTATCATGTGGGGAAATTTGTACAACCTCCTCGTAGAGTTTATTAAATCTATTCGAATAGCCACGCCCTTGAATAAGTTTAATGTTAGGACAGATCATCTATGATTAGATTTCACACTAATGAACTAACCGCTTGTGACCTCGTTTATGATGGCTTCCACATGAACTAAACCCGAGCTAGCGAGAGCAGTCTTTAGAGACCCGGCTTAGGGCCCAACCCATAATAATTCCAATCCACCCCTCGGGTTTGGACTTGCCGAGCACGCTTGTACTCACCCGTTGTTGATTTTTAGACTTAGACTCGACTACGATCTCGGCTACGATGACCATGATGAGGCAATCATGAGGACTAGACGTTGACGCTGTTTATGGAGTTACTAGGACCAGGATATTGACACTAGGTTTCGACTACGCCGAATTTGCTTTGTGTGTGTTATGTTAGGAGCCACCGCACGTAGAGCAGACTCTGATAAATAAAACCGCCACAAGACGGCCTATGTTTATCCATCATTGTGTAACCTATAAGACTGTGACCCTTTGGGCCACTTATGTAAGACCTTTATTTGTCCTATTAATAAAAGTTTTGGCACTTTTTTCTAAATAAATCTATGTCCACTCTTGTAGTATTAAAAACGATAGTGCGTGGATCCCGCACCAATACGTGCTTAAGTACCCATTAAAGTGGGGGCCTAACAAAGTGGTATCGAGCCCGTTGACCGTAGGACGAAACCCTAGGTCCGTACACAACTAATAATCAGGATAAACACACACCCTAACACATGAATCGTTTCTATATATATTCTTTTCACGCAAAAATATTTCTAACTTATGGTAGTGTTTTTTGCAGCCTATGAAAGGTCCCATAGATGACGCATTGAGCGATCGGGACTGATCTCCGAGGAGGATTTCCCTGCTCTTATGGTAGACGCTCCAAATGACTAGGCTACACCGAGCCTCCCATGTACTATAGCATCGAGTACGACAATGCGGAGTGCGAAGGTGTCAGTGCATCGCACATAAAGGAGCATCCTTATTTTTTCGCAATATAGGCACGTTGGTACACCATGATCGCGAGAAGGCAATGGGACACTACACAAATGGTGGCACGAATCAAAGACTAGCAGAATATTGTGGCATATTCGAGGAAGATGTGGAACACACACCAGCCCAAGTACCTTGCAAGCATCAAATCAGACCACCCCAACATGGCGCCACACAAGGTTCGCGAATTAGGAAGGATTGATCCAAGAGTGCCCGAAAGTACAAGAAGGTATTCAATCGCCGTACCTACACAACTTGACACACCTTGTGCGAAGACCAATGTAAGGAGATACAAGCATGGCTAGGCCGATAATCACAGAGACAAGCCGAGGTAGACAAGAAGGCCATCAAGTACATAAGATTGCAGGACCGAGACAGCCAAGGTGAGTTGGAGCAAAGGCAAGCTGGTGAGCTTAGGAGGACCCAAAGAGAAGCTACGTGAGAAGAAGCGGCCGTAAGGACACCATGAGGAGGAAGAACAATCACCGAAGATGGATTGCCGCAAATGCCACAGATGGAGTGCTAGCTTATGACCCCTAGCAGCCTTACTATGATCTTAATGGATACATACCAAGGGAGTCTATGACCGATCCCGAGTCCATTGAGACCGAGGAGTCCATCGCATAACTTCCGCCAGAAGCGTGACCATCCAAGTGCCCATGAAGTGGATGCTATGTGCTAGCATAACAGCGCTGTGAGAAGATGGAACCCCAAAGAGCTACAGTTTTGTAAAATAAATAAATGTAACCGTTGCAAGGCCACCACCATGGCAAACTATGTGTAGTGTAGTGTCGATGTCGCAGTGTTTGAGTGTTTTGTTATCGCCTTAATGGTTGTTATGTATGATGCACCTTGTGTCATGTGTAAAAACTATTGAGATGTGTTGAATGTTTCTCTGCTTTTATCATAACCTATTTTGCTTTCGATGGATTTTATCGCTATTTTGCTTTTTCTTATGATCCTTGAACATCGTTTTACCCATGTTGCTACTACAAAGAACTGATGGAAAGAAGGTCTAGCAGATCCGCGAACGACGCCGAAAGGGCCTAAGCTATGGATAGGAATGAGGGAAGAGTCGCAATCCTCCGAGGAAAAGGCAAAACAAAATGGCCAACCTAGAAACATTGTGGGCAATGAGAATGAAGTACTAGTAGAGGAAGAAGTAAAACCAGAAAGTGAGAATGAGCGAGCACCACCACCACCACCACTACCCAATTTAGTCAAGTGATGAATCGTCGCACACAACCGTTGGAGTGCTTAGCGGGGCGTAAGGGACAACGAGAATGGACAAGGAAGAATAGCAAAGATTTATGCGCTACGCCCGCCACGCTCGATGACGCCGGATGACCCCCGTAGTAGCGACGACGATTGTGCCTAATCACTAAAAAGCAAGACGCAAAGGGAGGGCAAGCCCGTAAGAGATGGTTACCTTAGTAGGAGCACTTAGCTTAATGGTGGGACAACTACCAAGATGCGTAAGACCCGCATGCGATCACATGGGAGGAGTTCGTGGAGGAATTCAACGCTACCACATTCCTAAGGAATTATGCCAAAGAAGGCCGAGGAATTTTGGGACATAAAAACAGGAGCCATGACTATCCCACAAGATATCCACAATTTCATGAAGTTGCTATGCACCTAGAGAGGTAGACACCGACAAGAAGAAGATGACATGCTTCGCTAGAGGACTTAATGCAACCTTAGGGAACAAGTAGCCTACCACGAACTATGCAAATTTCAACACCATGATGAACAAGACCATTATTATAGAGGAAAAGATGAAGAGTGAGCGGAAAGGAAACGAAAAAGATGATTATCAAGGGTGAACGATACCAAGAGAGGATGCGTAAGACCAAGACATACAACAAGCAGCACCACCAAGGTACTCCGCCAACCTTTGCGCTCTTTGAAAGCACCGTGGAACAATTATTTCCTCGTGCCAAAGAACAACAACTATCGCGAACAACAACGCCAAGAACAATAACTACCGAAGCAAAATGCCAATGTAAGAATAATAACAACACTCAATTCAGGGAGGAAACAACTCAAGATAGGAGACATGTTTTGATGCCACCTCACCAACACCATATCGCTAGATTGCCCAAGCGTGGCACAAACAATGCCCCCGCCCTCTCTGCCGCAAGTAACAGACAGCCACCCGTGAATACGACGTACGCCCCTTAGAACTCGCGCACCATGGAGGAACGCCCCAAGCTATGACCAAGGCCGAAAGTGAATCACGTTAGTGTAGAAGACATGCAAAGTGTACTTTCGATGCCGGTACGCTGGAGTTTATTGTAAACTCCATCTCGCAACCCTCGCTTATTCGATTCCGGTGCTTTCGCATTCGCTTATTTCAATCACTTTGTTTTGGAAAATGATTTGAGAACGGTGTTATTATCCACCCTCTTTTGATTCGCACACCTCGAGTGTTCTTCTTCAATGCACACTAAAGTGTCCTAGAGTGAAGATTATGATCAATGGAGTGAGTTCCAAGTAGATTTAATAGTAATCGAAGACGTGATGGATTGGACATAATCCAAGGAATGGAAATGGATAAGATTTGCATGGATTTTATAGTTGGACTCTCGAGAACTACAAATGGAAATGACTCGATATGGGTCATTGTGGACAAGTTAACAAAGGTAGCTCACTTCATTCCCTCGTGAAGACTATTGACGGTCATTAATGACATATTTTTACCGGCCAACATTCTACCATTCAGTGGGTGAAACTATACCTTTCTATACTCATATACATTTATTATTAACATAATTCCACTTATAGTGTAGAAATAATTATTTTTCAGGAATTAAATAAATACAAGTGGAAAATACAAGAAAAGGCGCCTTCCAAAAAAGCGCATTTGACAAATCATCAACCCAAGGAAGAAAAGCCCAAAAACACGATGCAACCCGGGCCGACCTAATCGACACCCCCCGCAACATTTCAGGCCCAAAGCCATGCGGGGACCAAAGCCCAGCCCGGCGTGAGTCGCTCGGCTCTCAACGCCAAGGTTGAGGCGAGCCCAACTTTCGCGATGGCGGTTCCATCAATGCAGGGGAGGACGGTGCGGGCGTCAAGACGCGGTTCTCACTGCACCTCGACGCCGGGAGAGGCGGGTTTCCCTCACCTTTTACACTTTACCCCCCTCTCACACTTGTATAAGTAGACCTCCTCTCCCCCCCCTCTCACCACACACCACTTGGAGTCTTTACCTCAACACTTACTCCTCCACCTCACTCCTCTACCTCTCTATCTACCTCCACACTTCTTTTTTCTTGTTACTTTCTTTGGTTAGTCTTGGAGTAGAAGAGCTACAAGGAGGGCTTGTCTCCTAGAAGAAGTGCTTTTTGGTAATATATCTCTAATGGAGAATTCTTTTTTGTTACAAGTCCCAATTCTATTATCTTGGCCTTACACTTTGATTTAGAGTATAGTCTTGGGTGTGTTTTGACCATGATATATGAACTAGAATATAGTTTGTGTGTCTTGTTCATCACATGCTCATACTTGTTCATCACGGTTCATAATGTTTACATGATTAGAGGTGGGATATCGCAGTCGTTCCTTCAGGGGTTGCTCATGTTCTAGTCCGTCCATCCGTAGGGTGGGGATCCCGAGGGGACACAAGTAGTCGCTTTGTATGCGGCATGGTGCCCGGTGCCGTGGGGCCTTCGAATATGATGGCACGCCACGGTTGAGGGGGGTAGGCGGCAGGTCGTGACACCCCCCGTCCGTCCTTTTGTAATCCTCCCCACGTTCGTGTGTGTTGTGTAGGAGTTCATAAATGCCTTGGTGGGTAGCGTGACTACCCGGGTGGGGTCTCCTCGTTATCTTAGACCTAACCATTCTTATATCATGTATTCATGTGACTCTAACTATATTCAATTTTATTGGCCATGACTAGAACTATTAACCTCGCTCCACTAGATTATTCATTTATTCTTTCCCCTGTTTTCTTTTATCCTTTGAGGTGGCTCTCCTCGAGTGTGTGTCACACTATCTATAAAACCATATTGTTTACCCCTCGCGGTGGTCAAGTCGGGTCATTGTGTGTGCGTATTCTCGTATTCGTGATGCCATGCTAGCTTCTTACATACATGCCTTCCATTGGGAAAATATAAATAACGATACCCCCGAATACTTCGGGTGAAATGCTATAATGATAGATCCGTGCACTTGCGGATGAATATCTATTATGGCAAGGTCTATCACCGTTGATGTTTCTAGTGTGATCACCCACATGGTGGTTTGACTTGGGAATGTCAACGGCGCATTTCGGCGCTGTTATTAGAGATGGGGTTTAAACCGCTTCTAGTGATTGCGCTAAGAAATGCCAACAAGCATTTCGTGCCGTTGCCGGGAAGGCATTGTATTAAGAAATTTTAGATGGCTATGATTATGAGATATGCATGCATGGTAGCCACTTGCTCATACAAAGCATCTTTTATGTTTTCTCCCGTTGTGGATGAAAACAGATAGTGTATGTCTAGTTTCCAACAAGCTAGATAACTTCATCGCAGATCCCGAGGCACTCCTAAGGAAGAACAAGTCTTCGCGCTTCTTCTTTCTTTTTAGCCGGAACACCGACAACTGAAACCCGACACCCCCGCCCAACCGTACTCACAAGCTATGGCCTATAAGTCGCCGGCGAAGTTGTTCGTCTCTCCTGTTACCAACGGACCACCGGGCCGGTGGTTAACATTGGTGACAAGAACTTCGAAGCCGCGACCGGCCGATAACCATGGTGCGCTAGTCCATTCTGTGGACTACCAAGTGAGGATGCCAACGCCATCTAAAGATTTCCCTCGAGCTATGCGACACAATTGTCAAGGATGTCGCACCGTGACATTAACTGGTTCCGGCTCGCTTCCCCTTCTCCCTTGTGGGGAAGGCAAACAAAGGGTTTTATAAGGACAAGGAAGTCGTTGGACACATGGACCAAGTGGTCCACGGGCGCCTCGCTAAGTTCTTGCCCATGGGCAAAACCAATGCCCCACGGGGAGAATCGCCAACTTTCGCCAATATCAATGAACCCATTCTCGGGAGGCGTGGGAGAGGCCGCAAGAATATATCCTAGCATGCCCACACCACGGATGGAGAGTTGGCCGGTGCTCCGTAAATCCTACAATGGTCTCACGCCATGTTTAAGGGCACCGGATGCCGCCGTCGGTGGCACATTCCTATCACTCACCATCAATCGTGCCACACCCGATTGATAAGATGGTGACAAACCAAAGCCGGGGAGGATAGAACCCCGCTAAGCAACAAAAAAAGGCATGCATACCGTGGAAAGAGGTGGATATGCTTGTCGCAAAATGGATCTACTGGAAGAGCATGCCGCAGTAAAAGAAGCAATGATGCAAATGACACAAATGACTTGTGAGACTGCGGGTGAAAGTTGGCCACTGTGAATAATTGCCCCGAGACCCATGAGGAGGCATCATTCATCAACAACAACCGGTATCGCCAAAGAATAGCCGGGCAATAATGGCTGGCACAATAACTAGTCCCGCCACCATTCCAAGGTAACTCTCGGCTATAACTCCAATTATGGTTCAAGTCAGCCTTCACCAAGGACTCGTGTTGGGCCAAGCCAAGATAAATGAAAATCTCAACAAAAAGATGATGCAAAATGACAAAATCTTAGAAGGTGTCAATAACAAGTAGGGAGAATCGGCTCGGTCGCGGAAGAACCAACTAAGCTTCAACAAGATGATAGAAACACGCTTGGCTCGCATTGTCGCACAAGTACCAGCTTAACGACTTCTGGCCAGATCCCGTGGCAACCCGAGACCCTCGCGACGAGCCGGTTAACATGATATCTCTCGAGACTCGATGTTGGCGTTCTTAACGCGAAATGTAAAGAGTTCCGCAAGCGCATGGAAATGCCGGGCTGTAGCTTTCACCCGAAGTATTCAGGTATCGTATTTTCACAGGGAAGGCATGGGGTAAAAGTCTCTAATAGGAACATGGACAAGATAACATGACAGTATAATAGACCAAGGTTCATAAATGTGGATGGAATAGAATAGTAAAGGATAACTTGACACACACACACGAAAGCAATCTCATGGAAGGAGGTAACAGAGAGAATAAAGAATAAAAGAATAACCTAAGTCGGAGCAGGCCTATCCTATATAGTTGTGCAAAGAACAAGTTAATGATCATACAAGATATAATGGAAAGTAAGATGGATGGGGAGATGCCCGCAGCCTGGTCCGCCACCGATAGACACTTTCGTAACTCCTACTCAATACCCTGACGTGGAGGAGTGCTAGGACGGACAGGTCTGTCACCACCGCCACCACCCTCACTCACCGTAGGGCACCGACATATCCCGAAGGGTTCCCATGCACCTGTGCTCCATGCCCGCGTGTATTAAGGAACTACCCACACCCCCTAGGACTCGACCTTACGGATCAATGAGCTAGAACATGGGCAAACCCAAAGGTATGACACACCGCCATCTAGACTCCATGGAATAAATTGTATGAATGGTTAAGCACAAGTTCTATATGATGGAATCATAACATAGAAACTATAGCCTAGTTTATATGCAATGATTATATCATGAGGAACTATACTCTAGTTCTATAGCACAACTATAATAATAAGTAGAACAAGAACATGATGAAGAACATGACATTGATCAACATAAAGAGAATTATACTAATCATACCAAGTGTCTCCAAGATGACCTTGATCTTCTACATGATGCCTTGCCAAGCTCCTAACACTAACCAATAAAAGTAAAAGATACAAGTGTGGAGGGAGAGGCTCTTGTGTGGGTGTGTGTTGAGGGAGAGCTCTACCCATCTATTTATATCTAACATGGTCGGTTTCAGGTGTAAATAAGGAAGCACCCCCAAAGCACGCCTATGCATGGCGGCATGCAACCGCCTATGAAAGGTCGGCTCGAGGCGGTACCGCCATCCCGCCGGACCCACTTCCGGCCCGGCCGACCGGGCCCGCCCCGTTCTCGCGACCGCTGGCGTGTGGGCTTAGGGTCGGTCCCGATCGTTGATCACGGGTGCTTTGGTCCGCTTTGATTCGAAGTTGGGCTTCCTCTATTCCCTTTGATTGGCGCATTTCTAGAATGTGTGTTCATCTTTGCGCTTTGTTCTTTGCTGCATTTCCACTTGTTTCCTAAGGCTTGTCCCGCAAAGCATGTTTTCTCGAGAAATGTGTGGAACTAGGTCATAGCATATGTATATGTGTCATAAGTATGCTTGTTTCCTCGATTTGGATATAAATTGGCGTATAAAATGGTCGATAATGACCGCCAACACGCCGCACTCCGGAAGAATAGAGAAAGTCCCCGTGAACTCGCCATTTGTCGCCAAGAAAAAGAGACCCCGGACGCCCCACGCATCACTTGCGCTATTGGTCCCCATGAGTTCAACAACGCATTCTACGATCTCGAGGCCAAGATAATGTGATATCCAAGGCCACCTTCGACAAGATTCATGGTGGGACACTTGCACCCGCAAGCTTTGTCCTCCAAATGGGCGATCGATAACTCGCGGCCCGAGGGCATACCAAGACGTGCTCATCGAAAGTTAAAGATGAGTACTTCCCCGCAAATTTTGTCATCCTCGACATGGGTCATAAAGAGGACCTGTCTCTCCTCCCGGGAGGCCGCTCTCAATACGGCTAATGCCAACATATGCGTGGAGAAGGGATTCGCCATTTTCCATGTCAAGAGTAAGGCGTAAAGTGCCGATTCAATGGGTACACAAGAAGAACCCCGGAAATCTTCATCGCCGACCGTGCCGGTGTGGTGTCTTCAAGGATCCGCCGAAACCCCCGAGTAGGTGCTTCCCGCCAAGAGTAGGGGAGAGTCGTGCAGCCGACTATAAATACTGCCTTTGCCAACAAAATTGGCACTTAAAAAAATTATTAATTAAAAATAATAATATAAATAATAAAAAATAATATATCGTAATAATATAGAGTATAAAATTTTATAATTTATATAGAATATATAAAATAATAAAATTTATATAAATATTTTTGAAAACCAAAATAATAAATTCTTACAAATAAAATAAATCCTTAAAAAAACATTTTGAAAATATTTGGAGAAAATCAAAAAGTGGAAGAAACTGGCCGAACCCGAAGGCCGCGACCAACGGCCACAAACATTTCATGATCGGCATAGGGCTCTTGCCAAAAGCCCAATCCGGCCCAAACCGGCTTGGCACGCACAAGACCGGCAGGCGCCTCCAAGGCTGGGCCGCGCAATGCCCTGCCCCGCGCCGCCCACGGTTCCTAGCCGTTATTGCCGACCTCACCGTGTCGGTTATTGGCTATAAAAAGGCAGGAGGGCGGGAGAGAGCTCACCCCTCTCATTCTCACTCTTCTCACTCTCACACTCTCTTCCACTCATTCTTCACTCCAATTTTTCCACAAAAATACTTTGTCAAGCAAGATCATGGGGTGTGAAAGTTCATATTTTCACCTAACCCTTGCGCACTCCGGCTCTTGTTGACAAATAACGAACCACATATTTTTACCACAACATTCTACCATAAAAGGGGTGAAACTATATATTTCCATACTCATATACATTTATTTATTGACATATTTCCACTTGTAGTGCACAAATAAATGTTTTGCAGGATTTATACAAAAACAAGTGGAATATGCACCAAAAGGCGCCTCCCTAGAAAGCAGCTCGTAATACAATCAACCCAAGGGAGAAAAGGCCCAACACGATGCACCGCCCAGCAACCGACGCCCAACCACTTCTCCCGCCCGTGAGACACGCGAGGACCAAGGCCCGCCCCTGACCGAAGCCTGGCCCGGGCGCTACAAGGCCAATGAAGCACGCACGCTAGGGGAAAGGCGGTCAGCCCATCCTAGGCGTGGTGGTTCATTGAATGCTCCGCAGGGCGGTGCGGTCGGGTCGGTTCCCTGCTCGCTGAACGCGGACGCCGTGAGGAGGTCGGTTTGGTGGAAGATTAGCACTTAGCCCCCTCCACTTCATGTATAAGTAGGCCTCCTCTCCCTCCCTCTCTCAACACACACCACTCAAGGAGCTCTACCTCACTCTCCACTTCACTCTCCACTCTCCACCTCACTCTAGCTAGTCCACACTTCTTCTTCTTCTTCTTCTTTGGTTAGATTTGAGTAGAAGAGCTACAAGGAGGGCTTGTCTCCTAAGAAGAAGCTTTGGGTAATATATCTCTTATGGAGCTTTCTTATTGTGACAAATTCTTATTCTATTATCTTGGCCTAACTTATGAACTAGAGTATAGTTTTGGATATATGATCATGACAAATGAATTAGAATATAGTTTAT
The DNA here is from genome assembly GCA_015847255.1 of Hyparrhenia diplandra. Taxonomy (NCBI): domain Eukaryota; kingdom Viridiplantae; phylum Streptophyta; class Magnoliopsida; order Poales; family Poaceae; genus Hyparrhenia; species Hyparrhenia diplandra. The sequence continues at coordinate 12,248 of JADLZK010006652.1, forward strand.
GTGTCATGTTCTTCATATGTTCATACTTGTTCTTCACGTATCATAATGTTTACATGATTAGAGGTGGGGTAACGGGTTCGCCGTTCCTTCGGGTTTGCTCGTGTTCTAGTTCGGCCCATTCAGAGTGGGGATCCCGGGGACACGAGTAGTCGCTTTGTATGCGGGCATGGTGCCCGGTGCCAAGGGGCCTTCGGATATGACGGCATGCCACGCTTGAGGGGGTAGGCGTGTGGTCGTGACAGCCCCCCGCCCGCCCTTCTCGTAATCCCCCACTTTCGCATGTTGTGTAGGAGTTCAGAATGCCTTCCCTTTCGGTTTTACCCGAAGGTCTCCCCTGTTATCCTAGACCTAACCATTCCTATATCATGTATTCATGTGACTCTAAGTATATTCATTTGTATTGGCCAAGACTAGAAACATTAACCCACTCCGTAGATTATTCTTTTTATTCTCGTATCTATTTTCTTTTATCCTTTGAGGTGTCTCTTTGAGTGTGTGTCACACTATCTATGAACCCATATGTTTACCCCCGTATGATCAAGTTGGACATCGTGTAAGTGTACTCTTTTGTATTTCGGATGCCATGCTTGCTTCTTACATACATGCCTTCCGCTGGGAAAATATAAATAACGATACCCCTCGAATACTTCCCGGTGAAATGCTACAATGATAGATCCGCGGTGCTTGCGGATGAAAATCTATTATGGCAAGGTCTATCACCGCCGATGTTTCTAGTGTGATCACCGACACGGTGTGGTTTCGGCCAGAATGTCACGAAAGCATTTCGGCGCCCGTTATTAGAGATGGGTTCTAAAACCTATTTCTAGTGATTGCGCTTAAGAAATGCCAAGCTTCTTGTGAAAGTCGTGGTTTGTTTTGTACGCCTTGGATAAGTTCGGGAAGGCTCTTGTAGGTTTGAGGCGATCATCAAGGCGGAGCTCGGCACACAAGCTCGAGCTCCATCCACATCGGCCAGCAAGAGGAGGTCCCCGCACAAGAGGATGTTGCACCAACCGGGGAGTGCAAGCTCAAGACCCCCAAGAATCTACGAAGATGATGCGCCGTACTCGACATCCAGGAGCTCAGAGATGCAAGCATATCTCCAACTGTGGATCATGTGTTCATGCACACCCAAGATCGATTCGACCCTCCTTGAAAGGACAGGTATGGACATCGATTCCCAATTCTTTTGGAAAGCGCTTGGTTGGCGTAAGTTTCCACCTCTGGGGAGGAAGGTTCTCGCCATCCGACAATTCAATTTCTATGCACCTTAAGAGAGGACGAGTCGTATCTCCTTTCGCTTGTTTGGACATTCCTATCATATTCTATGGAGAGACCTAGGTCACCACTTAAGCTTTAGTTACAAATGTGCATTAGATCTTGATCATGCTTTTGCCTCGGTTTTGCGAAAAACTAGTTTTGGGAAGATATTTCGGGTGCACATGAGCTCTGCATGTTTAAGCCTAGACATACACAAATCCAAAGATCCATCTCCGAGATTCATACATCGCCGGATATCCGTGAGCTTATTTCCTAGGCAGAGGTTAGATGGGTAAATGATATTGAGCTCAAGTTACTTTACGCCACCGCCAACAAGATTAGAGTAGCTCCCCGGTGGGAGATGTGTAAGCATTTTTCTCGATATCATCACTTTGAGCACTCTCCACTTGCACATCTCTCATCACCCGCACGCTTCTACGATAGGAGCTCTTGACAATGTGCATGTTGAGTACATTGCACTCTCGCACCTTAGTGAGTGAGCAAAAGCCGGTTCAGAGGCATCTTTGAAGTCTCTACCATCAAGAGAGAGCTTGGTTTTTTTTCCTCGGCTATACGACTGCAATCTCGTTACCTAACCCGGATCTACAGCTTGTATAAAAGCCGCCACTAATCTTTGAGCTCGAGACTTCGATAGCCTATGCAAGAAAAGTATATCTAGCAAAGGACACTCGCAAAGGCCGAAGAACAGAGGCCGGCTCAAGCTCACACGCCACACACTCGCGTGCCACAAGCACCACCCGCACGATGTTCCTAGTGCAGATGGCCCCCATACATGGGAGCACAGTGGTACATACCGGGTATGACCCTAGGTGGGGAGCCACAGCCTAGACACCCGAACCATCGATGGCCCTAAGGAGATTCCAGCCTTTGGGAGCAAAATCGATGGAGCCGAGCAGCAGCTTTAGTTGATGATATGCCCCCACCAGTTCAGCCAATGCATAATCGCGACATGGGCCTGAGGATGTCAACCTACGCCTACGTAACTTGACGCTTTGCATAGGAGAGATCCAATGCGACACTCAATACCCACATGTAGAACACCCACCGCTGGTAAAGTGTAACCGGCAATACCGTAACCAAAGCAAAGGTGGGACCAGCTCTAAGAAAACATGGCGCAGCCAGTAACGCACGACAAGAAGCATTCTCGAGGTACCAAGGTTTCAACCCCGATCGCAGGCCTCCGTGATAGCTTAGGGGAGGACCCCATGTGTATCATTGCATTGCATATTTATTTCCACAATTCTATTTCTCATTTCAAAGATGTTTAAATTTCAGCAACCTTGCATTTAAAAAAATCCAAAAATAGAATAAGTAGCTCTTAACAAAAGGTTTTCATTCTATACATATGAGCTATGAAAATGTTTAGTTAATCCCTTGTTGAAATGATGAATAGTTGCCTGCCTTGTGTTTTACCCGTGCCTACCTTAAAATTCTCTAAAGTTTGGGTTTAGTGGCTAAGTTACATTTCACCCCCGAAAAGCCCTGAATCATGTGGGTTGCATGTTTATTCGGTCTAGGTTGTTGCGAAGTTACGATATGGTAATATAGACTTGCTATGACATTATTCTCGAGAAAGACTTGATGTCGGTGTTTGGGACCGGGGTACGGCTACCGACAAGTAAATTGTGCCGCAAGGCCCCAGAACCGGATGGTTGGTGCGAGATGACACAAGGTTTATACTGGTTCAGCCAACGCCGGGCCCTACGCCCGGGGCTTGAATGAGCAACTGTGTATTCGCACCGAGGTGCTCGTAGTAGGGGAATACAAGCGGTTGAGAGAGAGAGGCCCCAACCTCAAGTCTCCGCGGCGTGGTGATTGAGCTAGGTTGCCGCGAATGTGAAGTCAAGGCGTGAGTGCTTCGACTTGCCCTATCCTATGCCCGGGCACCTCCTTTATAGTCTTAAGGAGGGCCACGAGTACATGGTCTCCAAGTGTTTGGAAATTGCTTGGCCGGGTGCCTTGTACCCATGCAGAGAGAGAGAGGGTGTCCTTGGTCGTCGGCCGTGAAAGTAGGATGTCCTCCCCAAAGTCTTCCGGTGTACCTCGGGTTACGTGGATCAGAATGATTCATGCCGAGGGGTATTGACTCCCGGGCCCCCCGGCTTCCTTGTGGGAAGATGCTCCGAGGGAGTGGCGACAGCGCCCGAGGGGTACGCTTGATGGTGACCGAACCGCCGCTGTACTGGTCCGAGAGGTTAGCGCCATGGCTACGCTGTCATCCGAGGCCTCCCCGGATGGGCGCGTGAGATGACATCGCTGCAGGGGTGGTTGTCACAAAGACGCGGTGAGGCACTAACGCCACAAAGGCGCGTCAGACGAGCCGACAAAGGTCACGTATGATTTGACCACCGCGCCCTCGGGCGAGGCAATCCGGGTGTCGTGGCGCCCATTTTTGCCGACGCGGGTCATCCCGCCGTAGCCCTGTTGTCGCTGGCCCCGTTGCCGATTGACGGCACACCGAGGACGCCCCCGGCGGAGGAGGTCTCGGCGAAGCCGCCCCCATCCGTTCCTCCGGTGAGGGGTTCGGGCCGCCGCCTGATCCCGCCCCATCCCGACCCTACCGGAGAGGTCCCCCGGGCCGCCCGCCAGCGATGGTGGTGTCGAGGTGTGCCGTTCCTTGGGCTGGATTGCGCCGAGGGTACCCCTTATGTTGGTACCCGACGCAGCCCCGAGCCTCCGAAGAGGTGGGTCCACCTCTTCGAGGTTTAGAGGATGTTCGTCGCTGGGTCTTGGCCCGCCGCTGAGATTTTTTCGAGGGGTGCGCGGGCGAGCGCACCCCGCTGGGTGTGCCTCGAGCCCCTGAGGCGTAAATGTCCGTCCGGGGTTTACGCGTGACGCCAAGTCTTTTTTCGGCGTCCGTTTCGCACGTAGTGGGATACATGTGTCACCTCTCGGGGCGGCGCGGAAGCTACGAGGCGGCAGCGGCCGCGCATTTTGAAGTGACGGGTCATCCCACCTTCCCGACGGAAGGTGAAGGACCGTGTCTCCGCTATAAATGTCCGCAGTTTGCGCCGGGGCCGCTCCCTCGCCCGTGCCACTTGCCATTAGCTCGGATTTCCTTCCCTTCTCCTCCTCCTCTTCCCTTTCTTCCGATGGAGGCGGTGGTTGGGCGGCGGTCGCCGCCTTTCCCACGCCCGCATCTCGGCCGTGGAGGCGTGATCTTTCTTGCCAAGTGAATCCCCTCACCGCCCGTAGGGGGCGCCGCCGCCGTGGAGGTCCCCCGTCCGGTGCCGGTCCCTTCCGTCGCCTCGGCCTTCCAGAGCTGCGTGGCCCCCGGATGCAGTGGCGGAGAGCGCGGACGCGACGATGATCTCCGTCGATCTCATGGAGCGCAGATAGAGCCTCCTCCGCGCCCCAACGCTCGAACGCCAGAGGAGCGTGCTGCAGTGTAGGATCTTCTTTCTCTCCCAAAAAGAAAACCTTCTCGATCCACGTTCTTGACCCCATGTTTGCTTGTTCCGGGCCCTACGCGATGTGCATACCCAAGGCGTCGCGGGCTGGCTGCCCCGGTGGCGGCCCGCGTTCACGACGCGCGGCCAAGGCCGGCTGGCCGGAGTCGCCACCGGGCATTGACCCATGGATGTGAGGGGGGTTCCTCCATGGGGAGACACCGGTGTCATACTGGGGGATGCAAGTCCCCATTACCCCCATACCGGTCATGCTCGCGGGTCGATTTCCCACTGACATCGGTGCCATCATCGCGGAGGTGGAGGCAGCAGACGCGGCGGTGACGCGGCCGCCGTGGCGGCAGCGGTAGCGCCAAGCAGGTGGAGCGAGGGCCCCGAAGGCCGGAGGTTCTTCTCGAGGTGAAAGCCGGCGCCACCGCCAGATGCATAGCGTGTGCGCCCGGCCGAGCCGCCCTAGTAGCCCGCGACAGCCCTCTTTTCCTTTCCTCTTCCCGTGGAATTGTAAGTGTCTTCTTGTACAGATCGTTGTAAATGAATAAGAAATCGCGGGCCGTTAGTTCAAGACTCATTTTCTTTGTTGCAATCGGTGAATGCAAGAGTAAGTAAATGTCACAACTTGCCGAATGCATGACGAGAATTCCCGAGAGGGGTGGAGCAGCCCCGTGTCATCGGGTGTCCAATTTTCTCGAGATTCGCCCACTCACCTTGCGCCTGTTTTGCATTTCACTTACGCTTTGGCGATTCGCTGCTTCACCGGAGAGCGCTTGTTTTGCGTGATCGCAGCCCCCCGAGCCCTTGCGGTGTGTGTCGCGCGCCCCGAGGGACCTAGAACAATTTGTAAGTCCTCGGTCCTTCTCTTCCTCACGAGAAGGAGGAGGTGGTGGTCAAGGTGATCCGCCCGGGCGACGAGATCGCCTTGATCCGGTGAGCTATTAACGGGTAGTCCGAGGGAGGCCCAAGCCCCATTCGATAGGGGTTATCGCGTGGCCTTTTCGCTCCAACTAGATGCCACTTAGGTGTGTCAAGGGAGTCTCGGACCCATTCGATAGGATCCGAGGGTCATCGCCGCCTCCCTGGGTGGGATCTCTTACTTGTCGCCCGCTGGCCCTGACGCACGGGGGCGCTCCGAGCCCTAAGGCTCCGCACAATGGTCGCATAATGGGCCCATCCCTCGATACCCCCGACTCGGTGCCCTAAGGCGCTGTCGAAACCCACGCGGGCCCGGCCTCTTCGAACCTCTAGACCGTAGTGATCCGTAGGTCCGTGCTTTTGACAAGGAGAAGAGGTCTTGGGGTCTCGGGACGTTGCTCGAGAGCTCTCCGTCTTCTAAATTCATCATCCCTTTTCCCCGTCGTATGCAAGCCGGTGCGGTAGCCCCGACCCCTTTACTCGTGCAAGGGGGGAACGATCGGGGTACCTTGTCTTTTATAATGACCCTCCGACCGGTCTCTCCGCGAGGAGGGGGTGGTCAAGGCGTCCTACCCTCGATGGGCCGAGGGCTCCTTGAGCCGGTGAGCTGTTAACGGGTAGTCCAAGTGGAGGCCCATGCCCCATTCGATAGGGGTTGGCTGCGTGGCCTCGCGGCGCGCTCCATCTAGGTGCCACTTAGGTGTGTCAAGGGGGTCTCGGATCCATTCGATAGGATCCGAGGGCCTGTTGCCTCCCTCGGTGGGATCCCTTACTTGACTGCCCGAAGGGCCTTGGATGCTTCGAAGGTGTCCCGAGCCCCCGAGGCTCGTGCCACGGCCATGTAACGGACACACCCTTCGATGCCCCCCGACTCGTGCCCCCGAGGCGGCCGTCGAAAAACCCACGCGGGCCCAGCCTTCGAACCTCTAGACCGTAGAGGCCCCGGAAGCCTAGGTTTTGGCCGAGGGGTTTGCCCTCGGCCGGCCGCCTCATTCTCCACCATGCGGGGCAGAGGTGGGGCCTCCCCTCGCACGTAGGCCCACGCGGGCCGGAGGGCAATAGTGGCCGCGACGCCTCCCGAGGTAGCGTGCACGCTCCCCGTGCAACCGACAAGATGAAATGACAGATTGACGAGATGGGGAGACCCAAAGGCGGCCGGCCGGGTGAATCTTTACAACGGTCGGGCCGCAAGAAATACGGGCGGTGGCCGCTCTACTTTCGCCGGCCCCTATAAATCTGGATTGCCGCCCCGCACCACCTCTTTCCCTCGCTCCCGTTTTTCACCGTCCCTCGCTCCCTCCTTTTTAGATTAGATCCGCGACAAGAGAGGCAGAGAGAGAGAAAGAGAGAGCTTGCCGCCGCCGTCCTTCCCTCACCAATGGCGCCCCGCCTCCAGCTTCTTCCACCACCCGATTGGCCCGGGTCCAAATATTACGAGGACCACACCGCTGGGCGTTTGGTGGAGCAGGGCTGCCGCTACCGCCGGGAATGCAGAAATCCGCCAGCCGTGCCGTGGCCGGAGGACCGCGAGCCTCGCCCCGCCACCGGTACATTGTGAGCTTCCCGGGCACCACCGCGGGGGGTTCGGACACCGCCCAGCCCAGCCATGCGCTGGCCGGTAACTACTACGGGTGGAGTTGCACCTCTCCCCGAACTCCATTGCCCAGCGGCCTCTTCGCCGCCGTTCGTGAGGGCTACCCGGGATCCCGGGCCAAGCACGGGGACCTCCGCAAAGATCTTCAAGGCGAGCGCATCGCACGATGAGCGACGCGGGCGGAAGACGCTGGGCCGGGGCCGCGCTGCCGGGCGGATGCGCTCCGTGGGAGCCCCCGCCCGACGAGTACATCTCGGCGGCTTGAAGATGCCGCATCGGGGTGGCAGGTGGAGTGGTTCTACCCGCGCAACGATGACCCCGGCCTGCCGCCCACACCAAAGGTGATCTATTCTCGCCCCTCGATCACCGGGGACGCGGATCTTCCCCGAGGGGAGGCGGCGATCGAGTCCGCCGCCGCCCTCCGGACTCTCCGCTGAGGGCACCGTGAGGGGATCTCTCCGGCTCGAGGTCGTGGCGTCCTACTTCCATCGCCGGTGCCCTCCTCCCCGATGGAGAGGGGTCGCGCCTTGACGAGATGACCCTCGACGCCGACCGGAAGGGACCCGGATGTCGACCGACACTCTCCCCATCGATGAGGTCCTTCGGCGCTGAAGTTGAGCCGACCGACGCTACCGGCCCAGCGCATTTGATCTCATTGAGCTCTACATGCGGTCACACCGGGAGCAATGACTCCGGTATGTTCTTCCCTTCATCGATTGTTCGGATGTGGCGAGTCCTTCGGCGGACCGATGACTGACTCGACAGATCTTCCATGGTTGAGCCCTCTTCGCCGCCGCCACGGAGGGCGCTTAGTGATCCGGAGTGCTCGTCATCGTGGCAGGAGGCCACGCCGCCCAGGCGTGGGCCAAGCGGTAGTCCGGTGTCTCGCTCGCGCCGGGCCGAGGTCAAGTGTCGTTGCCCCGCGCCCGGGGCTCCCGACGGGGGGCTGGGGTCTCGCCACACGCTTCCCCCCGTCCGTCTGGGGCCGCTGGGACCCCGTCATCCTCCGAGGTGAGGCCGACCTCCACCGCCGGTGGAGCATCTCCGTAGTACATCCGGGCGTTTGGCCGCCCCGGGCCGTTACGTCAAGGGGTCTTTTTCTTAACCCTTTGCTATGTTTTTCTCAGCAAGAGGATGGAGGAGAGGAGGACCCCCGCCGACCCCCGCGAGGAGGTCGAAGGTCGTGGCGCCAAATTCTGGTACCGACCCCCTCCGAGGCGCGCGGCGGTGCTCCGAGCCGCCCATGGAGGCGGAGGGCCCGCTCCCAGCCGGCCGGCAGGGCGAGGCGCGGGCCGCCCAGAATGGACACCGAGGGATCTACCCCTCCTTGTCACCACCTCCGTGACGGTAGGCCAAGGGGGTCTTGGGTGCACCCGCCCTCTCCGGGAGGCCCGGCCGGCCTTCCCCCCTTGCGAGGGGTAAACACCGCAGAGGCACAACCCCGCCCCTTGCCCCCGCCCCCGGGTCCCGCGCATCCCGCCCGCCCCGAGACCGGTGGGTCGGCCGCCTCGCGCCATTTGCCGCCCCCGAGGCCCACTCGGGCGAACTCGGGAGCCGGATACTCCCCCGATCGAAGAAGTCTCGGGTGGGAGTTGGCCGAGATGAGGGGTCGGCGGGTGGTGGTGACGCAGACGAGGGTCATCAGTGTGGTTACTCCACAACTTTAGGTGGGTGAATGGATTTCTTGTGAGACGATATGGGCTGATTTAAGCGAGGGATCGCGATCCAAGACCCGCCACGGCCGGTCAACCTCGATTTTCGTGCAGCTTGGGAGCGAGGCGGGAATTCCACGCGTCCCGGAGGGGGGCATCCGGCCGCGACAAGGAGAAGACTCCCCGCAGACGGGCTTGGGGCGCCGGGCCCCGCCATCGAGCCGGCGGTGAGCATGATCCTCGCCCGCCCTCCGGGTCCCCATGGGTCTCCCCGGGCGTGAGGACCGCTCTCGTGCCTTGGCGCGGCGGAGGGGGAGATGAAGGGGCCCCGTGTCGTTGGTTTTCCGCGATAGTCTAGCGTGGGTATGCCCGGCTAGTAGATTGAGTGGTTAGGGATGCACGAGACGGTTAACGAGACGTTAAGCGTAACGAAATAAGGACAAAACACACGGGTTTTACCTGTGTTCGCCGCCTTTGATGGCGAAAACCTACGCCCCGCTTAGTTGTATTGATCGATTGAGAATTATTCATTCCTCTGGGGGATCCTCGCCCTTATATAGTCCGGGGAGCAGGGTTACAGTCGGATCTGTCCCGACAAGAGCTATCCCCGATCGGTTACAATAGGAAAGTGTATAGTGATTACGCATTGAACTATACTAGGAAACTATCTTGACGACCAAGTTTAGGCCGTAATCTCCGATAATCTCGGTCTTCTATCGCCAAAGGCTTCAATCCGCCGTCCCGGGCCGCCGCCCGAGAGGCCTAACCCAAAGTGACCCGTGAGGGGATAGGGGTTTATCCCCCCACGCCTAGTCCCCGAGCACGCCGTATGTTGCGTGAAAGAGTCTTGACGCTCGATCATCGGGAGGTGTTGTTGACCGCCCTTCATACGGTGTCACTTGACTAGTTGAACGCCGAGCCCAGGGCGCAGCTCTCGACCGCCCACTTGTTTTCCTATAGCTCCTTTCCTTTGCTTCGACCAGCCTAGTCTTGACGAGTCCGGCCTCGGCCGGATGCCGGGTGCTCCAATGAAAAAATCTTTTTCTTTCTCGGGCGAAGTGTGCCCACGTGTCGTGGATAAACACCGAAAAATATAAGTACGAAAAATTGAGCACGATTCACCGTAGGTGAAGTGTGCCCACTTAGTCCCCCGAGCCTAGAGTAGGTGAGTAATCATGTACCGCTAGGGTCAAAAGAAAAAATATGAGCAAATAGTCCCCCGAGTAATCGGAAACCTAATCGGGCGCATTCATCGCATCTAATGTGAAGCGACGCCAGAGTCCTCGAGCCCGCATATCCGCTCAACGTAGGGTGCTCATGCACCATGCATGGGTCGAGGCACGCATGCTGCTATCCCAAAGAATATCCGTGCCGCGGTCGTGAAATCCGATAACCCGCGGCATCAAGGAAGCTTCGTCAAGAAGATAGGGCCGCTCGATTCCCGCGGCGGCAAGATATCCGGTCAATTAATATCCCGAATCATGGGGAACAGGCCATCGCACGAATCGAGGAGATAGAGCGTGGGGCGCACAACGCGCGCGGGCCCCGAAAGGGTAATGATGGCAACCGACGCCGCGCCGGGCCGCACGCACTCAACCTGGGGAAATGAGGAGGCGCGGCTCCACAAATACAAGACGGTTGCCCATGCATCAACCCTAGGGGCGGTCGAGGACTATAAATATACGCATCCCGCGCCCCTTTGTTGCATCCGCCCGGTCGCCCCTTCCTCTTCTCGAGTCCTTCGCCTTCCTCCCGCTACGTGAGCACCGGCTAGGGTTTGCAGCTGCGCCGCGCGCTACGCCTCTTCACCGACGCTCCACCGATTGCAAAGAGGTAAGTACCTTGTGGATCCGTTAATGTTAGTTATTTAGCCCCCGATGCAATCGATTTGGGCACGGATTTGGTTCGATTTGGTTGCCAATACTGTTCATTTTCTTGGAGTGTAGAACCGCTTGAGGTGGGATGGACCGCCATGCTCGCGAGGTCGCCGGGGCCGTGGTGCGGCGCCGCCGAGGGCACGGCGGAGCCGGGCCGCCGGACGCGGGAGGCGCCGCCGGGACGCCGACGCGACGGAGAGCCTATACGCCGCGCGGGCGGAATCCCGTAATCCCGATGGATAGGGAATGGCGTGCTCTTCGCCCACCGAGGCGACATGAGGGATGCGGAGGCGAGCCACTTCTCGAGGCGGAGCCGTGCGATGCCGCAAACGGATGAAGTGGTGGTCTTCGAGCCACTTCCTCGGGCGCGGATTCGGGATGCCGGCGCACCGTTCTGCTGGAGCTCCCGGTGCCCCACGGCCTCCGGCTACGCCACCGCCGCCGAACGCCATCCTCGACATTGCCGTCTTCATCGCCCTTTGTGAGTGTTGCTCGGCATTCTCCCCAACTGAGCTTGTGGAAGTACTTCTTCTATGTTGGGATGAAGGGGATTCGGGATCACGGGTAGCCGGGCGGGCGTGTTTGAGAAACTCCGGGCAACCGGCAAGCCGGTTCCCGTCGACACCCCTGCCAACGAATGTGCCTCGCCGGGTATACACGGTGGTTTTACCCGCCGCAGCCGATGTGCCAATTCCGGCCGATCCCACCCGTGTCCCGGCGGAGACGTGCAAAGCTGGAACGAAGAACCCGCTACGCCGACATGCCGCGTGTGAGGGAGTCTGCCGGGCGATGATGAATGACCTGCATGTGGACGGCATCGACCTTGCTCACGTGTTTGTGGAGCACCGGATCCCGGCCACTCAAGCGGAGGGATCATCCCGAGGTTTCAAGACACCGGCTAAATGATCCCACCCGCGAAGTCGGCGGAGTTCCGCCGCCGGCCGAGGTCCGTGAGTGGGTATCGAAGATTCGCTGACGGCCGGGTACCGCGACGACCGCCGCGGTGCCCACCTTCTACGCCGGAACCCGCCACCGGGCCGGTGAGTGTAGTCCAAATTGTGTTGTTGTGCATCGCTATAGATTGCAACCGCCTTTATCGCCGATGATTGCCGCAGATCCATGGGATGACACGCAGCCGGTACTTCAGCCTGCCACCCGAGGAGGCCGCCGTCGCTCGCGCTCCCGGCTCTGGTGAACGCCGTCTTCGCGCCCCCCCGCACATGCCACGGAGGCACCCAGGGGGTAGCGCGGGGGAGAGTGCTTTGCTCGCGGCAAGCGCCCCTTCCTGGAGAGCCCGCCGTAACCGGAGGTCGTCCGCGTAAGGTGACAGCAGGACGGCCGCCCCGCCGTGACACGCCCCTCCTCGTATGATGATGATTTTCTTGCCGATGAAGAACTCCAAGCCTTTGTTGAGTCGACAGCCTTTGTAAGTATCCTTCGAAAGTGTTATCCGGGCCCCCGAGTAAGGGTACATCGACCGATCGTCACATTGTTGAGTGCAAGAACCACATGGGAGATAGAACACCGATTGTTCGAGTTGAGCTACCAAGGGCGCCACCGACCACACGGTGACGTGTCGGCCGCCACGGAGTGGAGGAGGCCGCAGCGGGTGGTAGCCCGAGGTCGCCTCCGGGTCCGTGCGCGCTTCGCCAATGTGTAAAGTACACTTACCGGCCGCGGCGTGATCGCTAATACCGCCGGTGTATGTATATGTGAATCATGTTCTTGGTGCGGGGGGCCCGTCGCCGAGCTGTGCGGATGATGAGTTCTTTGCCGGCAGACGCCGCCACAAAGAAGACGAAGCTACCGCACGGCCAAGCAGCTCGGTGGAGTCCCCGAAGCGGACGTGGCGGTCCAAGATGCTCCAAAGACCGGGAGGAGCCGCAAGAGATGGCAGGTACCGGGTGCACCAAGAGCCGGCCGAGAACGCCCTGCGGGTGGCACCGAGGCCGAGGCCACCCCGTGGTCATCCGCCCTCCCCGAATCCCTCTCGACGACATCCGGATCTTGGGTGAGGACCAAGAGATGGAGGAGGTGGAGGGATGGTACGAGGTCGCCGAAGCTCCGGAACCCCAAGTGGAGCAAGACTGTCCCCGAGGTTGAAGAGGAGGACGAGCCAACCCGCATAGCCCGCCAAGTAGAAGAGGGAGCCACCGCCGCGCGCGCGTAAGTACTGACCAACTTGTTTTGCAATCGCGATACCGCCATGGACATCCGGGTGATTGCATGTTGTTGCGTAGCATATCCGTAACAAGGAAATCCGCCAATTGCGCGAAGAGCATGAGCAGGTGCGTGGCACTCGTTTGAGGCCGCAGCGCGGGATGAGCTCTCCCGTGAGCGCGACCGTCTTCTTCGAGGAGCGAAGCGCGGTGCTGTGGTCGAGAGGGACCGCCTTTGTTGGCCGGCAACGACGCCCGCCACGCCTTTTTTGCACAGAGAGGGCGGCACCGGCCGCCGAGCGTGAAGTCCTTGAGGTTGAGCGAACCCGCCCGATCGCGGGCCGCCCGGTTGCCGTGGAGGGTAAGGCCCCGGAAGAGGGACGCCGCACGCCTTTTGCCGCCGACCGCAAGCGCCGGAGGAGGAGCGCGTGGAACTCATTGCTCAGAGCAAGCGAAAGCACGCCATGAGGCCCAAACCCAAATACTTGGTATGTACAATGATTGCTTGAATAGTTGATTCAAGACATCTTTGCAAGAACGGTTAGTAATAAAAATGATTAAAATGGCGGTTTTATGATACCTTGCAGAGCATGAAGCGCCCATTGAGACCTCGCAGCCGGCAAACCGGTGATGGCGAACCAACCGACGGGTGAGCTGCGCGCGAGGAGCTCCGAATACCACCGCCGATCGTGACGGTATACCCTTATGCCGTAGAATAATACCCGCTCAAAAACTATTTGAATGATTTGTGCTTACCGTATATTTTTGGCAGCGACGCGTGCAGCCTCCGATTATCGGATTCGCGACCGAGGCAGGATATGCTCTATGGAGGAATCGCACACAAAGTCTCCCCGCAAGGTGTCGGGCCAGTCCTCGACGCCATCCATGGCTACGCCGGTTGGCGGGGGCCAATCCGCAGGAGAGCGCCAACCGACGCCTGAACATGGAGCAACGCAAAGGCGGCTTTGGGCAAACTTCATGGAGTTCACCGTACCCGGGCTACTTTCGCGACCGCGGCTCGACATGCTGCGGCGGTGGCGCCGCCTCCCATCATCCCGAGGTGCGTTTGAGTGCGTCCGCCTAGGCTACGTACTCGGGACAACGGAGGCTGGTGCGCTAAACCCGCCGAGGCGGTCGACGAGGCGGCGCACAACTCTTGCCGATGAGATGAATCCACTCCCCGCGGAGCCGCTTGAAAGGTAAAGTCCGGGTGAAGTTGCCCCTGTGCATGATACTTTGCTTCTTTTGGCCGTAGCAAGAAAAGCAGTTAGTGAAAAAACAAGTGAAAAACACTTGGGAATTTAGTCGAGCCACGCCCGGGATGTGGGTGGCATAATTAGCTTAATACTTTGTTTTTATCTCACAATCGTTTTAGCATGCATACGATTATGGTAGACGATGAAGTGTAGACCGATGATGAGAAGGGGGTCACTTATGGTAGACGCCAGCCCTAGCCTTACCGCGTCGGTATAGCCGCAGAAGAAGGAGACGCGATGCTCGTGCAAGCTATTGGGCCGTTTGACTACGGTAAGGAGTCATCCGCCACCGCCGCCTATGCGGGAGTACACTACCACGCATACCGCGAAAACGACCAAATACAGAGACGGTTCTAGGGGGGGTCTAGTGACTTAAGAGTGTAGTCGAGCATGGAAATAAATTACTATGTCGGTAGAAAGAAAAATATAACCATGTCAACATACTCCAATAAACTTTATTAATATGCTTACGCCAGAAAAGTAAGAAACGATACAAGCTAGCTTACAGAGTCCCCGGTGATTACGGAAAAATCGTCGTAGGTGCTCAATGTTCCGTGAGTTGGGGACGCCGACATCTTCCATGGTCATCAACCGTATGCTCCTGGCCGGGTAACCTCTTTAACTTTGAAAGGGCCTTCCCAATGAGATCCCAGCTTGTGTACGCTCTTCTCGCTTCCTTCGAAGGACCAGGTCGCCAACCACAAAGGCTTTTCCACGCACATTGCGATTGTAATATCTTCGAACGCCCCTCAAGGTATTTAGCGTTCGCCGCGCAAAGATTGCGGTGTGGGTTTCCTCTAGCGCGACAAGCTCATCTTCTCGAGTAGCATCCGAAGTTTCTTCATTATAATTCGACACGAGGAGAGCGAAAAGCGATGTCGGTCGGGAGGACCTGCTTCAACCAAACAACATGAAGTATGGGGATACACCGTACTACGGCGGGGTTGGGTACGTAGTCCCCGTGACGACAGCAGGTAGCTCTTTTAAGCCATCGGCCAGATATTTCCCATCCGGCCGGAAGAGTCGCCCGCAATGCTTCTAATATCATGTCGCTTGCTCGCTCGGCCCCGCCCGCTGGCGAGGATGGGCTTACAGACACATATTTCACCCGGATGCCTTTTGTTCTTAATAATCCCAAAAAATGACTGCCCGTAAAACATGCTGCCGTGATCGGTAATGATGGAGTTGGGGATGCCGTAAACGATGGACCACCTCATCCAACATCTCGACGGCTTTGTATTGGTTAGCGCCGACCGCAGGGAGATATTCGATCCACTTGGAGAACTTGTCGACCATAACGAATATCCACTTGAAACCACCGGGGCTGCTTTGAAAGGCCCAATAGCGCCAAGTCCCTCAAAGACGAGAAAGGCCATGCTGCCGGTATAGTCCGGAGCTCATGTGCCGGGGCATTACGCGTCGCTTTCGCGAAGAATTGACACTCTTCTCACAATGCCGTACTGTGTTCTCGTGACGAGAAGAATCGCCGCCGGCCAAGAGAATGCCGCCGGAACGCCTTCCGACTAGGGTTCGAGAAGCCGCATGATTCCTACAGATCCCACCATGGATTTCGCCGAGCAATTTTATACCATCCGCCGGAGATGCACTGCACGAGACTCCGATCTCCGATACTCTTCCTCATAAGGAAACCGTCGACTAGGACATAATTTTACTTCGCCCGATGAGTCGCTCTTGTTCCGCCCCCGCCTTCCGCACGAGCCTCCCGCAGATATTTGATTATTGGGACTCGCCAATCTTCATCAACGGTATTGGATAGGGTGGCTTAACGATGTGCTCGCCTGCCTCGAGTGGAGGGCCGGGCGCAGGATCACCGATGGTTGGTTTCCAAAGATCTTCGACGAAGACGCCGCTGGTATCTTTGCCCGAGAAGAGCCGAAGCTTGGAAAGTTCATCGGCGGCTTGGTTGTAGTCCCTGAACCACGTGATCAAAGCCGAGCCCGTAAAACTTGCCTTCCAACTTTCTTATGGCCGCCACATATGCATCCATCTTCTCACTCTTGCAATCCCAATCTTTATTGACTTGCTTGATTACCAATGCCGAAGTCACCAAATACTTGGTACGGGCGAATCCCAAGCTGGATAGCAATACGGGGCCGTGAAGGGCAGCCTCATACTCCGGGCGTTGTTGGATGCCGAAGTGGATCCGAGGACATACCGGAGTGTATCCCCGAGGGCGATATGATGTAGACGCCAGCCCGGGACCATCGATGTTCGCGAACCGCCAAAGTACATTGTGTCCGTTCATGGGCCTGGTGTCTTCGAGGGGAGTCTCCAGATCCGGCCCACTCGCAAACGAAATCGCCAATGCTTTGCGACTTGATGGTACTCCTATTCTTGTATTCAATGGTGAACAGCCGAGCTCGACGCCCACTTGCATATACGACCATTGGCATCTTTATTTCGCAGACGCCGCCCAATGGGTAGTCCGACACCACGGTGTCGGGTGAAGGTCGGTAGTGACGCAGCCTTGCGAGACGTAATGAGGATCCCATAGAGCAATTTTTGTATATGCGGTACCTTTGCTTGAGTCGCTCGGGACCTCGCCGACGAAATAGACCGGCTGTTGGACGGGTATACGTGCCCTTCTTCCGCGTGCGCCGACAACCAAAGCGGTACTAACCACCCGATTGGTCGCTGCGATGTAGAGCAAGATGGTCTCCGCGCCGTTCGGGGCCACCAATACTGGAGGTGTGGTAAGAAACTTCTTGAAGCCGTTGAAGGCCTCTTGAGCCTCGTTGGTCCACGAAAGCTTCTCCTGGCGTGAAGGAGTTTGAAGAACGGCGTAGCCCTTCTCGCCGAGCCGCGCGCAAACGCTCGTGGCTGCCATGCATCCATCCCAACTTCCTCGGACATCTTTGACGTTTGGGGCGGCTTCATCCGCATGATGGCGCTGATTTTCTCTCGGTTTGGCTCGATGCCATGCCTACTAACAATGTTGTCGAGTAAGTTAATGGGAGGGGACGCCAAAAAACACACTTTCCCGGATTGAGTTTCCATTGGTACTGCGTTAAGCTTGGCGAAGACCCTTGCAAGATCGTCGACCGAGGGGAGAGAGCGCGGGTTTTCACCATGACGCCGTCGACATAAGCCCGGCGAGGTCGGGGATAAGGTTCCCTGGGCAGCCCTCAGATAGCCCGCCGGTAGGTGGCCCGGCGTTCTTCGGCTCGAACGACATGGTAGTATAGCAAAGGGCGCCAAACGGAGTGATGAAGGAAGTCTTCTCCTGGTCTTCGACCGCGAGGGCGATTTGATGATAGCCCGAATAGCAATCCGGGGAAGCCGAGGAGCTCGCAGAACCCGGCCGAGGGAGTCGACAACCCGATCGATGCTTGGGAGAGACCGAAGGGTCTTTAGGGCAAGCCCTATTGAGATCGGTATAATCAACGCACATCCTCCATTCATTATTCTTCTTTCTTACAAGGACCGGATTAGCTACCCGTTAGGATGATACACTTCGCGAATAAAGCCGACTGACTAGCAATCTAGTTATACGCTTTAATGGCGGCGGATTTTTCTTTATTAAAGCGGCGTATTTTTTTGAGCGCCACGGCTTGGCGTCGGCTTGACACGCGGCGGTGCTCGATCCGGCTCCGAGGTACTCCGGGCATATCAGCGGGTTTCCACGCAAAAATGCTCACGTTATCCCTCAGGAACCGGACGAGCGCGTCTTCCTATTTCGGGTCAAGATTCACGCCTATCTTCGTCGTCTTGGGACGGGTCTCCTTCCACCAAATTTGGATCTCTTTGGTATCCGGATGGCTTGGTGGTCTTCTTCGTCCGCTCTTCCTCGGGTATCTCGAGGTCGAGAGGGTTCATCTTCTTTGCGTTCTTGATCACCTCC
The DNA here is from genome assembly GCA_015847255.1 of Hyparrhenia diplandra. Lineage (NCBI taxonomy): Eukaryota > Viridiplantae > Streptophyta > Magnoliopsida > Poales > Poaceae > Hyparrhenia > Hyparrhenia diplandra. Next base: position 30,245 of record JADLZK010006652.1, read on the forward strand.
TCTTGCCGGACCGGCGGAGGATGAACTCCCGCTTGTCGAGGCCCTCCTTCTCGCAGACATAGGCCATATGTACATTGGCCCTGCATGTGAGGACCCCCTTCTCCGTGGGGATCTTGAGGATGAGGTAGCCGTAGTGCGAGACCGCCATGAGCTTGGTCAATCCTGGCCGTCCGATGATGGCATGGTGCGATGACGTACTCGAAGTCGGGCGACGATGAAATTCATGTACTGGATGCGATGGTGCTTAAGCGTCGCCGAACGGCACCACGGCGTCACTGTCGAGAGGGGTTGGCCGACTCTCGGGGAGGATCCCCGAGCGGGTGCTCGTATGGCTTGAGGTCGTCCTTCGTGATGTCCGGGGCTTTCATCGAGCTCCGAACAAAGATGTTCGGGGCACTCCCTCCGTCGATGAGGACCTTCTCGGCGCCTTGGCGCCCGATCACCGTCGGGACAGGGGGGAATCGCCGGGGTACGGGTTGTTACACCACCGGGTCGTCGCGGCGAAGGTTATGACCCGCTTCGGAGAAGGTAGGCCATATCGGGTCCGTGACCCCCTCGCTGAAGTCTTTGACGGTCGGGACATTATGAGCGGAGACCTTGCGATCCCGCCCACCTCGCAGCCGTAGTGTCGCCCATGATCGTGTGAACGACGGGCGTCTTCGGCACGGTGTGTAGCGGTGCCTAGGATCGGCATCCTCGTCCGGCTCTTCTTCCCGGTTGTTGCGGGCAACTTTGCAAGCTTCCTCAGGCTGCTCGTCGGCGATCTTGAGCTTTGCGTTCGCTCTCATACTCGGCATTGAAGTGCCGACACTCTGCTGGACTATGGTTCAAGTCCAGTGTCGGGGCACTTGCCGTAGAAGCTTTCTGGATCGGATCGCCGGTTGAGCGCCTTCTTCTTGCCACCGGTCTTGACATTGTTGACACCACCACCCGGCGGTTCCGATCACGACGGGCGCTCGCGATAGTTGCCGCGACCCTCCTCCCGGCGGCCGAGCGTCGCGGAGTCGTCGAGCGGCGTGTATCGTGGCGCTTCGTCGCGCCGCTATCGTCACTTGGGCATCGGGGGAATACTCTCGGCGGGCAGAGTAGCCGTAATCTTTGTGGAAGGCGTGCTCGGCCTCATCACGCCCGGCGAACCTGCGCCGCCGTCGGCGGCTTGGACATGGTGGTGATCTTGGTTTGTGGAGCTTTTTCGGTAGCTCTTGGGCTGCGGCGTTACCATTGGAGGCGAGACCCTTGGCGAATCTTGCCGACGCCCTCCTCGTCGGTGATATCCGGATCGTCGAGGCGCACCCCGGAGAAGCGGCGGATGTACTCCGGGCGGCTCGTTGCGGCCAGCGCGCAACCGCTCAGTCGTATTTTGTACCGGATTGCTTGCACGTGGACTTGTAGGTGCCGATGAAGATATCTTTGACATCTTGCCACGTGCGTAGCCTCCCCTTCGAGGAGGGCCAGGAGCCGGTTGGCCGCCGTCGAGGCCGATCGGGAAGTAGTTGCCATGACGTCTTCCCCGCCTCCGCTGCCGACATAATTCGTAGATCATGACCCAGGCCTCGGGATCTTGGTCGCCGGTGTACTTAGATAGAGCGTTGGTGCCCTTGAAACCTAGAGGCCACCGGGACCCGCGGAGATCCAGGTGGTAGGGCCGGATCGTGGTGATCGTGAGGTTCCCGGTCGGGTTCCGTCAAAACATGTTGTACTCTCAGCGTCGCTGGATCTCGGCGTGCCGCGGGCCTACTTGGGTCAAGCGGTGATGCGGTGCGCGAGCATCTCGGGCAATCTCGATCTTTGCCTTCGGAGGTCGAGGGACGCCGGTTTTCGATCTGGCGGGACGACGTGGGGTAGTTGCCCACCAGCCACCGGCCAAAATTACGCGCACTACCCCCGCCACTTTGCCGGCCGTCTTGGCTGCGTCCGCCCGCCCGGGTGTGCTGCACCGAGGGTGGCTCCGTCGGCGCCCCTAGGATGGGTTTGCCCCCTTGGCATCGAGGACGCCTCTTCCTCGCCTTGGGTGTTCACGACTCCTTTGGCGACGGCCCGCCGAGACGGCGGCGGCGAAGGCGTAGATGAACTCGAGAGGCGGATTGAGCTGAGCATGGGTGGCGTAGATGTAACCCGGACGTCTTCTATCGTGGATTACGCACGGGAGAGAGCCGCCCGTGGCGATGATGTTTCGATCGGCGTCTTGTGGACCGATTCTGCCACTCGTCGAATTGGGGCGTCGATTCGGGGAGAGTCCTCGCCAACCGGAAGCCCCGGGTAGAACCGCCCGGCCGAGCCTGAGCAGCGGCGTCTGCGCCCGCTTGCGGTGGCGCGACTCGATCGGCGTTGCGTCCCTCCCCGGCAGCGTGGAGTTCTTCGGTTTCCCCGTCAAACACTAGTAGGGAATTGATCATCGATGACGTTCACCTTTGGTCATAGAATGTGCTTGAAACGCCACGAGTGTCACCGCGTGACCATTTTGTGACCAAAATCATATCGCCATTGGGGTCGCGTCACATTTGTAAATGTGTGACGAAATTACTAATTTGGTCATAGATGTTGTTCCATTCAATGACGATAAGCCCATCGTCCACGGCTTGTGCAATCCTTCTTTGACGATCTGTTTTGGTCATGTTTATGCCCCCGTTTTGGTCACCATCCGCCGCCCCGACGGGCGCCTTGACGGCGCCGTTAATGGCGTCACCGCCCCTATGACGCCCGATTTGGTCACAAATTGCTTTAGGGTATCGTCATAATTGGTGTTGTTGTCCACGTAGGACGCCGACGTGGGCGATGACGTGTCGCGTTACGTTGCGTGCGTGCGTTGTCGCTTTTTATTGGTCCACGTGGAGCGATTAACATGTGCCACGTGGCTGGTTATAATTGGTTCATTTATCGCCGCGGGTAGAACTTTGTAATCATCAATGAAGGCTGCATCATTTTGGTCACGAGATGACGTCAAAAATTTTGGTCATAGAAATAAATTTCAGTTCATGCAAACATTGATTCAGTTTTCAATTGGGAGCGTAAAGACCACATAATTCCATAGTTCAAATAAAAGCAAAGATTGCAATCGAAAGTGCCCAAAGACCACCACTTGAGCTTTAACTCAGTTCACAAAGACACGTTTAAATTAGTTTGCACAAACAAAATATGAAATACTAAAGAGTTGGCAACAAGGTCAACTTAAGTTTCTCACTACCCAAAATGAGGCCAAACACAAAGACACCGATTAGCAGCCTTCATGTTGAAGGAGGAGCGGACACTCGAACTAGGAGCTTGGAGGTTCAAGAGCCGCCCGAGGAGCAACCTTGTTCTCCTCCATCTCCTTCCTATTCTCGCCGCTCTCGTCATCTTCTTGTACTCCTCGAATTCCTTTTTGTTGCCCGAGCGACCTTTCGTCGGCTTCTTCACTTTTCTTCTTGAGTTCCTCAATTTCACCTTGAGCCTTGCAGCCCTTGCTTCAGCCGCAAGTTGTTCCCGGCTTCGCTTTCATTTGATGTTCTTGAATCGGGGGTTACGGTGTTTTGAGGCCAACACTCTTCAGGAATTGTTGAGATTTGGTTTTGGAGAGCACGATGGACACCACATTCACACTAGCTTCTTACGTTGTATAACCCAGCACTGAAGGTCTGGTTCAAAGCCTCCATTTGAGACCGAAAAAAACATGGCACAAGATGTTTGTAATCGTTAATGCGCACATTGATTCGGTTCATGCGGACATTGAGAAAATGATTGAAAAATTAGAAGTAAGACAGGCATGTTCATAACATTGAAAGGATTAAGGTCACGGTTATGAAGGCAACACATTCTCGAATATTTATAAATGCAAACTTATAGCGGATTGTGACAACTATTTGTATTATATGTTGAAGAACCACAACATTACTAGGGCCTATTTTTTTTTTCAAATTAAATCGAAACTTGTGTTAGCTCTCGGTCAACAAAGCATGGAATAATAAATTGAATGTTGACCCTTCTTTGTATTGTTAATGCTTTTCGACCATATTAGTTAGTTATTTGACTAGCGGGACAAACCATGACACATAGTTATCTAACTAGCAAGGACAAACCATGACTCATAGTCACAAAGATAAATAATGATTGTGCATCCGGTTTTATATGATAAGCCCAACACTATTTAATTCGCATGGATGCGGGCATAAGTAAGCTCATTGGCGCCACAGTTTCTAGCATGTCAAAGCAAACGTAAAATACTTTAGGTTAATGATATGTTATTCTAATTAAGCATATTTTCCGGGATGCATATATAATAGAGAACTGAATGGTGAAGGTGATGTTTTCAGGATTACGGGCACCTCGAAATCGCTACTTGATAATCAAAGGCTACCCGAACATAGCACACAAAGTCGGGGTTGTCTCATCCTTGGCCGTAAACTTGAGGTAACGAAGAATGAGAACCAAGTTACAAATGCCTTTGGAATTTTGAAACCAATAATTCGGACACAATAGGCCCTTTGTAGTAACACTATGCTAGTTTAAATATGCTATATTTCATATCATGGTAAACCCAAATCCCCGACTCACTTCCTAAGTACCCATTTCATATATAACAATCAATTCGATTCATTTCATCATCATTCCCATTCAAGCAGTTTTTACTTCCTAAGACTTAAAAATGCTTGAATAAATCAAACTAATGATCTTACAAGTGCTTCTCTTGCGAGGGTCACCGAGGCCACGTTTGGAGCTGGTGTGGCAGGTCTTGAAGGCCTCCACCGCATCTAACTCTTCAGTCCTATCTAAGCTGGGTTCTTCCCTTTTTCTCTTACGCTTACATTTGCATGCATAAACATTCACGTAAAAGGTGTCTAAAATGAAGTGCAAAAGGCGGTGATCGATTTAGTAATCGTACAAGGAAATTTACACTTACATAATCATATAGGTGTGCCTCGTAGCGGCGAGAACCGGTAGTCGATGATACTTCACCCTTGCGGTTACGCTTTGTTCTTTTCACATGTTTCCTACAGGAGGAGAAACTAGATGTCGATGAGATCGTACATTCAAAATGAGAAGATCATGTGCAAAGCTGAATGTGAAAGAATAATATATGACAAGATACCCTTACCATGTTTTTGGGTCAGTCCACTTTGCAACTAGATCCCTCCCTTTGTTCATCGGTCATGTAAGAAACAGGTGAAGTTGTGGAATCTCATTTGCGGCTACACCATTGAAGTATTTGGCCTTGAGCCGATACTTATTTGGTTTTTAGTACGGTGCGCATCGGATCAAGTACAAGCTTCTTTTGTTGGCGTGTCTTTAGTCTTAATGGCCAAGCGCCCTACACATTTGTCAAGTCCATAGTTAGTTAGACAATTGAGCTCAAGCAAGTAAAAAGTTTAGCATAGAAATAGCACTTACACAAAGCTCGACTCAAATTTGTTGTAGTATTTGTCGTCTTTCTTGTATTCTTTCCAATGTGGTAGGACAGGCATGCCTTCCCGACGATGATGTCGCCCTACGATGCAAACTTGGTCGCTTGAACAGGTTCGTGCGGCCTTTTTTTGCCTTCCTCAACGGCGATGGGCGTCTCGTTCCCATAGCTTTTGTCATCTTGTCCATTTGTTTTCCCTTAGTTGGTGCCACAGGTCTCCTTGGTGCTCATTGTCTTTGGAGCTACAAAATAGATATCATTTCATGAAATGGTTTACTTTCATTCAAATGAGCAAATTAGATGACATATTTTTCAAACAATGTTACATGCCTTGGTTTCATCTCTAGTTTCATTGTTCGCACTGCGACTTGTCATGAGAAAGCGGGTGCCATGGCTTCATCTCCACCTTTTCTCAAATGATCATCAAGTCCGGGTGTAGTAGAGCATGCGCTATGCCATCATGAGCTTGTTGGCTGTACAACATTGTGGTCTTAAATGCATTGTAGCTTGAAGGCTCTTTGAAGAGCCTTTTTGGTTAGAGCAGTCGTTCCTCCGCTCGTTGAGCTGCCCTCACTCTCTTTGCCGGACCGAGATCCCGGAGGCATGGTGGCTTTTTTTGTCTTCCTTGAAGAAATGATTTTCTTAGAATCTTGAAAAAAAAATAAGAAAAGGCAAGTGCATTAACAAGCTAGACCATATATTAAACAACAAACCGAAAACACTTATATGCAATGCTACTATTCCCCATGCACTACTAGGGTGATAGAATAATCACCTTAAATTTTTTTGGTTTTGGCGACTCATCGATTGAGTGTCATCGTCATCATCACTATCTCCTTGATCATCATCGTCAAGGAGATACTCGATGAATCCGAATCTTCACTATGTGTTTTTTACCCCCTTCGTTTGTAAAAGTAGAAGATTCGTGTATGATTTATTAAAATCAGCAAAGCAAGAGTTCGCAGTCCTAGTTCTTGCATCTTCTTGTTAATGTTAGCCACGCGTATATCCCGGCTTCTCTCATAATCGGTTATTGTAGGTTCAACTACTTGCAAGATAGATAAGAACAAGCACAAAGTGCGTATTAGATAAATAAAATGGAGTTTAATAAGACGTAAGCGGTAGTACCAGTTCGTGAAATTAAGATAAGAGCTAGGAGTTAGGGAAGAGTATTGACTCGATCTAGTATTCATTTTGCTATTGAAGTTTGAATCTCTACTAAAATACCCGTGATCTGCTTAGATGTATTTGCAAAAACTATATGCTACTCAAGACCAAAAGAGGCCGGGCGGTCATTGCATTAGATCTGTAGACTCGAAATCTTTAAAGAAATAGTAAAACCAAAATACGCATGTCTCATTTAAACAATAGATAAGAACATCATTACGTTGGTAAACTATGCTCACGAAAAAGATCTTTGGTTAAATAGCACACATTGCCATGCTCAAAACTGTCACCGGTAGGCATTGACTAGGATACGATATGGGGATAAACTAATATAGTGTATGCAGATGAAGGCATGCAATACTCATTGTGATGTCTGATTTAACAAAGCAAATCTTAACTAAGTGTTTAGAGAAAAAAAAAAGCATATATAGTGGTGTTGTATACTAGTGTAACTATTTTGTCGAGGCTTGTCATTAGAAAATAGAAACATATCAACTAATTGGCTTAAGAGTACGTCTAAAAGGTGCGCCAAAAGACTTCATATTAAAAAAAGAAAAGAAAATCAAAAACTCGAGTTGAGTCCAGAAATTATGTGCTTATTTTGGAAGTCGAAAAGCATGACCCGATTCGAACCGATTCAAGTATGTGGCAGTGCAAGATGCATGTGAACACCAACTAAGAATATGACAAAGTCAAACAAACACCCTTGTTTGTTTATGATGCTTATGTGCACACGAACTAAGAATATGACAATTTATTATGCTTATGTGTTTTGACAGAGAAACCTCTATTTTGATGACGAGAAAAATGCAACAATTAACTAAGTTATCATGCAGATGTGTTTGTGGAATGAATTTTTCTTGTCTTGCAATCTCTGTATAATAATAATAGTCCATTATTGAATAATATGGAATGCAATTATTTCTCAAACATAACAGAAAAACAGATGGAATGGGTCTTCACGGTTTGTCAAACTCTTGAGCATGGCGGTAAATTTAGAATAAGTTGCTTAATATTTATGACGAGAGAATCCTAGTAGGATTTTTAAAACTGGTGGTATGACAGTGATTACTTTGTAAACATCAGTTAATGAATGACTTGTGTTGTGCAATTTCTCTCATTTAGGTGCCAGTTCAGGATGAGATACGGGGCACAAGATCTGTACTTGGTGCAATCGTCACCTAGCTGCTAGGCTGCTACCCCTGTTTTCAAGATGTAATATCTAACTAGTACAAGCATTTCACTTAATAAAAGTGGACTAGGTCCGACATGACATTATTGTATTATATATATCGTTGGTCTTTGTCGACATGACATTCCACATAATGAAAGAAGTTCTGAGACTCGAATTTGCATGCATATTATCTTGCACTTTATAAGAACGAAGGAAGCTACAAAAAAAAAAGATGAACATAGCCTCTAGTCATAATTAAAAAGGGAATAAAACAAAAGAACCTAGAATTTCAGCACCTCAGGACAATATTTGGCGCTCTCAACTCTCTACTCTAATTTGAGGTGCCAATCTCAGGCTCCTAAACAGATATCGACAACTCGCTTGTGTTAACTCAAGCAATCAACTTGGTTCATTTTCTTAGAAATATTGCTCAATTGAACCAATCAACTTAAAAATTTTATTCTACACAGATCTCAGCCACAGAACAATTTTTTTGAAGATTAAACAAGAAGTATTTGAAGATTAATCCAGCCGGGAGTACTGCAAAGTATATATGGCATGACTTGAAAAAAATCTGTGTGGTTATGAAATCGATGATCGAGTTGGCAGAAAATCAACATTGACACCATGCTATTCTTCCCAAGTTTCCATGTTCCTGAAGTTTAGTGACTCTAGTAAAGGAAACACATTTCAGATTCTGCTTCTAATGTTAGAAGTGGTATCTGTAGCACTTTATAAAGAACTCTGAACCAATTAGCTTCATGCTTGGCAGTAATTATCAAAATGTGTTTCAGTGATGGTAGGCAGCCAAGGGGCGGTACTTCTTTTTCAAATTTGGTTCAAGCTGATAGCTGAATTATCCAGGCAAGCAACCAATAGTGTGAACTTACTACCTATGTGGGGGGATATAATTCACCTAGCACTGATCTTTGCTTTTGGTGAATGTGGCAACAGGTTGCAGTATTCCACAGATGCATAGCAATAGAATATATAGCACATACTCTGATAAAATTTTGAGCCCTTCACAATCATGAAACTGCTACTAAAGAGTATGCACAGATTATGAGAATAAGAATGACTAAAAATTAATCAATATATGCATGCTTGTCCTATTTAACTCTTCAGAGAGTGCGATGTTATTGTCTAGTTGTTGACCACATCCAGTCACCCTTTCAACAATTCCATTTGTTGTCTCTTTACGTATTTGAACGAACCATACCGACACCAGTATTGAAAATGGCATAATGGATTTCAGTAATTATTTCCTTTCTTCTTGAGTTCTTATGTTTCAGGCTAGAAGTTATAGAATCAAATTAAAATTAAGCGAGAAGGTACAAAGCACATATGAAAGTGCAAGAAACTACATAGCGAGAACTATCGTGAAGATGGAAAAAAAATGAAGGTGTTCCTTCTCTCGAATTGATTTCGGACCAAATGAATTGGATTCCCAACTTAAAGATCTATACCCTCGTTTTTGAGACAAGAAATGAAGACAAATTCTACAACACATAACTAGGCCCTCTCGGAACCACATAACCAAGCCAAATAAAAACACCACCACATAAAATTTATGCATTATTGGACTTGTGAGCGAGCGTCTTGCATACTTTACACTAAAAACCATTAGATTCATTAGATTAGAAAATGGATGTGGCTTTTACCTTACATTTCTTGTGAAGATTGCTTTTTTCTTTGGCCCCTTGTTGCCACCATCGAGGTCGCCAAAGCCTGCGACGAGAGAGACGAGATGGAATTAGAGCGGGGGCGGGAGGGATGCGGCATGAGCGGAGGGGCTAAGACATCTCCGCCGAGATGCGGTGAGTCGGCGGCGGCGGCATAGGTCGGATGTGTTTCCCGGCGGTGGCGGGTGATTGTGGGGAGGGGAGGAGCTCGTCGTAGGCGGTGAATCAATGGTGGGTGATGAGGTACCTGGTCCGCGTGGGGGAGGGAGGAGCTCCTCGGCGGCGGCGGTTACGCCTGGCGGCTAGGTTTGGAGAAATCTTTGTGAGAAGGAGGCGAGAAGGAGGCAGTGGTGGCGCTACTTTTTCGGGATTAGGCCTGTTTTTCGCTTCTTTTTTGGGTTAGCGCCCGGTGTTGCCGCTTGTTTTTCACAAGCACACTATTGAAATTGAGTGAAATAAGATTGGGTAATTTGTTATTATTTTTTTAGGATAATTTTTTTGAGGAATGTTTTTAGGATAATAAAGTGGTAGTACAATTAAGTTTAGGATATACATTACAAACTTCCTAGAATCATTTCAAAAAATTTTACAACATTAACAAGCAAAATGAAATGTCCTTTGCCAGTTTTCAGATTTTTCTAAGAACATTACGGTATTTTTACATTTATTTGTCGTAAGAAAAAAAAAAAAAAAAATTATATTAAATGGAAAACAAGGTCTAAAATTTGTGCACATGCACACAACATATTTGCACACCTTTACGAGCACACCAAAAAAAGATTCACATGATTTCGAGATGGTCGTCTTGCACGTGTATCAAGCGAAAGAGATTCTCTCACGAAGAGATATGAACAAGTCTAAGAGAGCAATGCCTTTTGAGCATATGCAAATGAAACTTTCTCGAGAATCAGTTCAAATTTTTTTGCAACATTAGTAAGCAAAATGGAGTGTCGGTGCCAGTTTTCAGATTTTTTCTAGGCACCACATGGTATTTTTACATTTATTTGTCGTAAGTAAAACAAAAAAATTATATTAAATGGGAAACAAGGTCTAAAATTTGTGCAGATGCACACAACATATTTGCACACCTTCACGAGCACACCAAAAAGATTCACATGATTTCGAGATGGTTGTACTTTGCACGTCTATCAAAGCGAAAGAGATTCTCTCACGAAGTGATATAAACAAGTCTAAGAGAGCAATGCCTTTTGAGCATATGCAAATGAAACTTTCTCGAGAATCAGTTTAAATTTTTTTCACAACATTAGTAAGCAAAATGGAGTGTCACTGCCAGCTTTTAGATTTTTCTAGGCACCACATCGTATTTTTATATTTATTTGTCGAGTAAAACAAGAAAAATTTATATTAAATGGAAAACAAGGTCTCAAATTTGCACAGATGCACACAACATATTTGCACACCTTTACGAGCACACCAAAAAAAGATTCGCATGATTTGAGAAGGTCGTACTTGCACGTCTACCAAGCGAATGAGTCTCTCACGAAGTGATTTGAACAAGTCTAAGAGAGCAATGCCTTTTGAGCATATGCATGACAAACTTTCTCGGAATCAATTCAATTTTTTTTCACAACATTAGTAAGCAAAATGGAGTGTCATTGTCAGTTTTCATATTTTTTTCTAGGCACCACATGGTATTTTTACATTCATTTGTCCGTAAAACAAGAAAAGTGGCATTAACAAAAAAGAAATATTTGAGGAAACAATAAATTTTACATGTATTTGTGAGTAAATGAAAGAAATGGCATTAAAAAGAAATATGAAAATATTTGAGGAGACAAATATTTTTACATGTATTGGTGAGTAAATAAAAAAAATGGCATTTGAAATAAGAAATTTCGAAAAACAAAAAACCTGCCTATAGCCGGGTTCGAACCCAGGCTGCAGGGTTCAGTACCTGTAGGTGTTACCATTGCGCTATAGAGGGCTATTCATTAGAAGTGCATCCTATATCTATTTATCAATACAGTCCATATTTGTGTATTAAAACGACACGAAACCCTGGCTAGTGGTAAGCCAGACGCATCCTCTTTTCCCCGTCTCGTCCCCTATCTCATTCACCCCACCCCCTTCCACCACCACCGCATCCGCCGCCGAGCCGCATCCCCTTCCGCCGCCACCACATCCGCCGCCCCAAGGCGCCGCAGCCGCCGTGCCATGGCTAAGGGCCAACCCCGCGACCCTGCGACGGGCAGGTTTCTCCCCAAGCCAGCCAAGGTGAAGGGTGGCAAGCACCACGAAGGGGCAAGGTGAAGGGTTGCAAGCACACGAAGGCCAAGTTCCCGTCGCCGTCCCCCTCTTCATGGAGGTGAGTTTAGGTTTTGTTTACTGTGGATTGGGATTGGATTGGGATTGGGTGAGTTGGTGATTCGGATTGGGATTGGGTTTAGGGATCACCAAGGCTCAGTGGTGTTGCAGGGTCAGTGGTGTTGCATTTGGACAAATCTTTGAAAGCACATGTTCTTATTTAGCTTGACAAGTAGTGATGCAGTCTGTACTCACCCCGAGTCTAGAAATTGTTCCTGGTAGACTTACTTCTACTGAAGTTCCACTCGTGATACTTAGATAGCGAAGATGGATGAGCCTTAAAAGTCTATTTTCAGAATGATAATGGTGCTTTCCTTGCCGAAATTATTTGCCTGCCACCTGTGCCTGCTTTTCTTTCTTTGTATTGATGTGAACTATAGTGCCTGCTTTCTTTGTATTGATGCTAGTTTCAACACTCATTACATTTGAATTTTTCCAAGCCATGGATTGTGACTAGTCATGCATGCCTACACAAGATTCAGATCGATGACCAAGCATGTACTCCCCAAATTGACAAGAAAATCCATATTACGTGTACTGTATACATCTGCATATGTGCATATATATTTCTGCATAAGAGTTGATTGATACTATGAGGCGAATAAATTGCGTTAGCTGAAAGTTTATTTAGGAGCTAAATCATACCGTTTTTTTAAAAAAAATATCTCAAAAATAACTAAGTCTAACCATGTGGACACCTGATCAAGTATATAAATAAATTCCAGTAGCTAGTGTCTGCATACGCTTAGATCTCAATAGATGCCTGTTTGAAATCTCAGATGTCAATATATGATGGTTCTGTATGTAGAAGAACAATGGTGTTCCTTGAATGTAATGCAAACATGACATAACTATCTCAACAGACATCAGGAAACTAGCATATCTCTCCAAGCTATGAATGTAATGCTGATTCTGTGTTGCATCTGTGCTCAGCCTGTGATTGATTTTCTTGTAGCTTGGTCATCGATCTGAATCTTGTGTAGGCATGCATGACTAGTCACGATCCATGGCTTGGAAAAATTCAAGTGTTATGCTGGTTTTAAACATGGTTTTTAATCTAATATGTAGATGGCTAACTAGAAGATGAAAAAGATGGAGAAGCATGTGAAGGAGATCTCTGACCAGTGCGTGGCGAACCTGATCAAGCTTCAGAGCTTGGGCGACAAGTTCGAGGGCAAAGTGTTTCGAGTGGGTTTACGATATGCGGATGAAGATGGATCTTCTGCAAGACCGATTTGAGGCGACAGTCCAAGAGAACACGGATCTGAAGGAGCGCCTAGGCAACCTGGAATACACGGTCTTCAAGAATGCTATCGAGGTCGTAGAACATTTGATGGCGAAGGGCGAAGTTATCGCACAGCTGCAGGAGTCCCCTGGAGAAAGTGAAGGAGAAGAAATAAGGATCTGCAAGACTATTATGTAGCACCTCCTGTGTCTTTTGTTTAGTACTCTGGATGTACCTGTATATGTGGTGCTGTTATGTAGTATTTTAGGTACTGGTTATGCATGTATGAACTTAGCTGTTGAATGTCGGATGTCGGAACTTAAGTCGCACTTCAAGTTGGATGTAAGAACCTAATGGCAATATCTAATCAGGATATGGGTTTTGTTCTACAATGGACAGCAAGAGGTGGGTATATCATACATGGCAGTGTTGCTGCTATCCCTGACTGAAGTTTTAATTCTTTATCACTCTTGACATTTGTACTGTTAATTACCATTTATTTACTGGTTGGTACCTTGGTAAGCCATGTGCCTAATATTAGCCTAACTGACTGACAATTTTCAGTCGAATACCCTTCCAGGGTAATTCATATTAACTAGCCATTCATGAAGAGCATCTTTCAATTTGTGTTTGGGTCCTGCATCTTTATTTTCAAAGAGATGCGGTTAGTTCAAGTATCTTTGATCCTGTTAGAGGCTCTTTACAGTTGTAAAGGATGTGTGCTCGTGAGCTCATGTCTGGGCTTACCATGCAATCTAAACACTAAATGCTTGCCAAGACACTGCAGATTGGGTCCTTTACTGAGTAAAATCTTAGGTGTACAGTCACATCATGGCTGTCAACTGATAATTTTCTTTTCTCCCATATCACGTTCATGTTGCTGGCATTTTTATCCAAAAATATATATTAATTGTTGCCCGATTTCTTCAAAATTGGAATTCACTGCTCTATCTAATATAAAATCAGTGTCCTCAAAGCCCAAAGATGTGGTAGCCCAGAATATAAATATGATAACATATACTAAACTGAACTAAAAAACTCTCTTAAATAGTAGCGCTGGAATCGTATTGCATGACCATCAATGAAAAAGCAGCAACGCAAAAATTCTTCTTAAAAAATGATTGTCTAAATTTTTGCATGGACTAAAACATGATCCCATCATAGAACAAGTAATATAGATCTGGAACAAGTACAAAACAGCGAGCCCAAAATTGGACAAAATAGTAGTGGCGACGAAGACGCATAAATAGCTTGACACCATCCCTTGATCGCATGCCTACGGCGCCTGATTTGCATAGTATCACACATCAACAGGTGTGTCCTCGTTGAGCTCAACAAGGCATGGTTTTCACGGCCAGCTGTGGTCCTTTGCCACGATCTCTGATCCATAAGTTTAGGGCCCAAGCAAAAAAAAATAGTTTATGGCCCAACCTTTCAATTATCAAGTTCAACGCTTGCATATATATACAATAAATTGCATTGTTTCTTCAAAAACCGTGGACTAGTGTAGTGGTAACTCAGGCTTATGAGTTGTGTTTGGTCGCAGGATCGAAGCCATGCGGCCGCATATTTTTGCCACAAATATTTGGCCCACAAATCTAGCACCGTCAAGTCTTCAGGTGGGCCAAACCACACACGTGAGAATCACATGATAATCAAGTTTAATCTATGACCATTATGTTTCATCATTACGTGCGCCAAGCGATGCAGCACATGAGAATCACAACCTATGACGATGTTATTCTGTTATTACGTGTGTCGTTCCTTTCATTTTGGTCATTATACTTTAAGCGAAATTTTGGTCCCTTGAAATGTATGACGAAGAATAAAATTTGGTCATAGAATGATATCATTCCATGACCAAAGTAACCAGCGTCACTAGAAAAAGGTCACGAGATGATCATATTTCTACTAGTGAAAGGGTGCGAATCTCGCCGACGAAGATTCCCGCCGCAGGTCTCGAGGGAGATACCCTGGTCGAACAGCCGGGTAGTCGTGTAGCGATCTCGAGCTCCATCGGATCACGGAGCACGTAGTAGTGGCATCGGACGAGGTCGAGAGGCGGTACGGCCATCACGGAGTTCGGTGCCTTCTTCTTCCTCCTCGCCCTGCCCTCGGGATCGGGAGAGAGCCTAGCCATGCAGATGTGGTCGCGCTTTGTCGACGAGGCGCCCTCGCGGTATGTTGGGGCGTCGATGAAGTCGTAGGGTCGGGGCGGTCTTCCGACCAGTCCCGAGCCCGGCGCTGGCGACTGCGGGCGATGAAGTGGGCGACCCGCCTCTCGAGAGTAGAGGTGGCGACCCGGACCTTGGCCGAGGGAAGACGGCCCTCGACCAGATCTGTTTCTCCCCGGAAGGGCGTCGGGTAGCCCCGTGTCGTGGTCGACGTTGTTCCTGTTGGCGGAAAGCGTAATGCAGCGAATCGACCAAAGGAGTAGACTCACTGCGTGCCGATCTTGATCTTGTCGAAGTCGCCGAGTAGGTTGTCGACATCGTGGATGACGCCGGCGTGTACGGCACGAACGGATGAGTGAGCCCGTCGGAACCGAGCGCCCCGATTCTGGGTTGGAGTCGGTGCGGTCTTTGCAGGCGGTATGTCGGTGCAGATTGGATCCGAGCCGGCGTAGGGTTGTCGACGCCCGAGCATGGCGCCGTTGTTCCGCACGGTAGAGCGCCCCAGGTGGATGTCCACCATCGGGTCGACCGCCATGGAGTCGGGGAAGATCACCATCTTGTTAGCCATGGCGTCGCCGGCGCACACCCTACCCGGGCGCGCCAAGCGCCGTCGGTTTATCGGGCGATAGTCTAGCGTGGGTATGCCCGGCTAGTAGATTGGCGGTTAGGGATGCACGAGGCGGCTAACGAGACATTAAGCGTAATCCAGCGAAGGACAAAACACACGGGTTTTACCCGGGTTCGGCCACCTTGATGGCGTAAAACCTATGTCTGCTTAGTTGTATTGATCGATTGAGAATTATCGTCCCTCGGGGGGATCCCTGCTCTCCTTATATAGTCCGGGAGCGGGGTTACAAAAGTCGGATCTGTCCCGACAAGAGCTATCCCGATCGGTTACAATAGGAAAGTGTATAGTGATTACGATTGAACTATACTAGGAAACTATCTTTGACGACCAAGTTTAGGCGTAATCTCGATAATCTCGGTCTTCTATCGCCAAAGGCTTCAATCCGCCATCCCGGGCGGCCCGAGAGGCCTAACCCAAAGTGACCCGTGAGGGGATAGGGGTTTATCCCCCCCACCCGGGAGTGGCGACGAGGAGTTACGCTCGGCTCCCCGGCGGCTCTTTGCTCGGAGGCGGGGTCGGCGCTCCAAGCCCTCGTTGCCGGGGTCTTCACTGCCCGGGCGTCGGCGCCAGGTAACGCCCGTTCCTATGCCCCTCGAGGTACAATATGCATATACCCATGTTTTAGGTGGCGCACCTCGCGAGGGCTTACCTAGGAGCTAGAGGCAAAGACACGTGAGGCGGCGGCCACCGGCGCCTTCCGGCCGCAGCCGGGGCTGCCGTGGTCGCGCAGCGATCATACCACCACGAGCTGAGAAGACGCGTCCCGTGCCCGGGTGCTCGGGGGGTCGAGGTGGTCAAACCGCGATCGGACGCCCCGTGCCCAGGGTTGGCGGCGAGAGCGGGGATGTGCGTCTTCCCCGGCCGCCGGGCGGTCGAGGCTGAGCGATGCGGCGCGAGGCGGGCGCTGGACGAGGGGAAGCGGCGGTAGCGAGGTGACCCCCAGCGAGCCGCGGGCTTCTCGCGGTCCATGGCCACCATCGAGATGATGCGGAGGTATGCAGCGTTGAGGGAGGCAGCCATCAAAACCGCCGAGGCCACCGTTGGGGCGGCGAAGAAGAGGGCGGACGACGCGGAGAAGGTCGCCCACTTCCTGACGGAGAAGAACACTGGTACGGAGTCTCCCTTTGCCTCCTCCTCCCCTGGGTCAATTTCTCCTCTTACTCTTTCCGTGGTAGACCTGCAGAAGAAGCTGGACGCCTCGAACACCGAGGCCAACGACTACGAGGCCCTCCTCAGCGAGGAGATAAGGGAACACGGGGCCCTGCAGGACATCGTGGCGGCGGTGTGCGAAGCCTTCGAAGTGGCCGAGAACGAGGCGGGGACCTCGATGCGTCGACGCCTACGGGGCCTCGTCGGCCAAGTACAAGGGCACATCCGGGTCATGCTCCATGAAGGGGTGAAGCGTGGCTGGGGGAGTAGCCCGACGCCTTTGCATCGACTTGACTTCCAAAGACATCGGCGAAGGCTAGGTCCTTGACGAGAACCCGAGGACCGCGAGGACGCAGGCGCTCCAGTACCTTGCTAAGGCGAGGGGGCTGGAACCGCCCTCGCGATGAGGTTCGAGGATGACCTGATTCCCCCTCTAGCTGCCGACTTCACCGACACGCTGGCACCGACTCGCCCGCTGACCCCGGACACCGACGCCGATGAGCCTACTGCCGCCGCACCTTCTTCCAGTGCTACGCCCGCCGTCCGAGCCCCTGCTGCTGATCAGACACCTCCCCCCCAAAACTGAGAGAGAGATACTATGGTTCCCGCCTGCGCGCGGGTTTGAAACATTTGGTGTGTACTCCGGGGCCCTAAGGTCCCGTAAATACTCTTGAGGCCTCGGCCTCCGTATTCGACTTGCCTGGTTTTCCTCCTTTGGTTTTCGTTGGTTTTCCTCGCATGGCATTTTTTGTCGGTAGGCAAGTTAGTACAGGGTTTCAAAGGAAGGTAAACATTGCGACATACTTTTAGGAAGGTAACTTTTAGTGGACTCTCAAGCTATAAGCAAGGTGCCTAGTTAGGACCCAGCTGCGGCGCTCGAGGGAGCCCGAGTGTGCCCTTAGTCGAAGTGCGAGTGCACGGGTGTCACTAGTGGGCGCCCAAAGGCTCGGGCGGACCTCTCCTAAGGTTCCTCCGGGTTCCCCCGGTGCCCACGGGCTGGCCCCCTTCTCGGGCTCTTTGCTTATGGCGGAGAGTGGTCCCCGCCAGTTTTGTTTTTTAGGTGATCCTCCTCACATGAGGAGCGGAACTTTCGAGGCGATGGACGGGTGGTGAGCTTTGGGTGTCCTAGCCTCGGCGGTGTCAGAGCGCCCCGGCGCTCGGCCACGCGTCGGTCATTTAAAGACCCTTCTCATTCATGCTTAGGTCACCTATTTTATTCAAACTTGACAGGGCTCAAAAGAGAGCCATTTTTCACGAGGCATAACGGCGGGTACAAATGGGCGTGTCGGCGTTATTCGCTGGCAACGCGATCCCTACGGGGAGAAACAACATAACTTGTCCATGACGAGGTGACCGAAGTTCTCGCGTCGTCGTTCCGCCCGGGGGCCCGGTCGCGCTTCACGCCCGTCCGGTCCGCGGGGATCGGTGTCGGAGTCGCCGAGGCGATGGTTCCACGACGCCGAGCAGTGCGGCATGGGGTCGCTCGCTTCGGTCTGGGGGGAGCCTAGCTCAAGTCCTCGATGCTCCTAAGCCCCGGGGCCTCCGAGGCCACGAGCGGATCATAGACGGTCCGGACGTGGCGCCGGGCGGCCCAGTGTCCCGGCCGTGGCGTGGGGGGGTGAAGGCGGGGCTCGTTGCCGCCCCCTCCGAACCCGCTCGATCGGGGAGGCGGCCTCCCGCGCTGGATGGGGAGGAGTTTTCTCGCGTGACGGGGCGGTCCTCCCGAGGGTGGGCCGCGTTCCCGTGATCTCCATCCGCGTGGGGGAGGGAGGAGCCGGATCGATCGTGGCTCGAAAAGCGCGGAGCCATCGCGGGCGTCGGCGGAAGTGGCACCCGAACGGGGGATCCTCGTCCACACGGAGCCCGTGACAGGACCCGGGCGGGCATCGGCGTGGCCTGGGTAACGACGGTGTCGATGTAGGCGCGCTCTCGCGACTTCGGCGGCGTAGGTGCCGCCGCTTGGCGATACCCATCCCTCCGTTCGAGGCTATCGGCCGACCGGAGCCCATTTCCATAGGGATGGACCTCGCAAATCGCTCAGCCGAGAGAGTCGAGGGGCGACGAGGTGACCGTAGCCACGTGGAGGCACTGTGCAGGTTCCCATCCTGGGTGATGGTGAGGAAGGTGGCGGGCACCCGTGGAAATCCGATGCGGTGATCAGCCATCCGGAACTGAGCGGGAGAAGTGCTTGACGCGCAGCTCCCCTACCTGGCGCGCCAACTGTCGGTGTTTTGGACCGGGGGTACGGCTACCGACAAGTAAATTGTGCTGCGTGTCCCAGGAACCGGATGGTTGGTGCGAGATGACACAAGGTTTATACTGGTTCAGGCCAACGCCGGCCCTACGTCCAGTTGAATGAGCAGCTGTGTATCTGCACCGAGGTGCTCGTAGTAGGGGAATACAAGCGGTGTGAGAGAGAGAGGCCTGAACCTCAAGTCTCCGTGCGTGGTGATTGAGCTAGGTTGCCAGTAATGTGAAGTCAAGGCGTGAGTGCTTCGACTTGCCCTATCCTATGCCCGGGCACCTCCTTTTATAGTCTTAAGGAGGGCCGGCGAGTACATGGTCTCCAAGTGTTTGGAAATTGCTTGGCCGGTGCCTTGTACCCATGCTGCAGAGAGAGAGGGTGTCCTTGGTCGTCATCGTGGAAAGTAGGATGTCCTCCCCCAGGTCTTCCGGTGTACTCCTAGGTTACGTGGATCTGTAATGATTCATGCCGAGGGGGTATTGACTCCCGAGGCCCCTGCTTTCCCGGGGGAAGATGCTCCGAGGGGAGTGGCGACAGTGCCCGAGAGGTACGCTGATGGTAACGGGAACTGTCGCTATACCCGTCCCGAGAGGTTAGCGTCATTGGGCTCTGATGTCATCCGAGGCCTCCCGGGATGGGCGCGTGAGATGACATCGCTGCAGGGGTGGTTGTCACGCGACGCAGCGGAGGGGCGAACAACGCCTCACGCGGTGTTCGAGGATGAGCCGACAGTGTCACGGGGAGGATTTGACCACCGCGGGGCCCCCCTGGCGAGGGAATCCGGGGTGTCAGGGCGCCCAGCCTTGCCAGACGCGGTCAGTCGGCCTGTCCTTGTTGTCGCATCCGTTGCCGATTGACAGACACCGAGGGACGTTCCTGGCGGAGGAGGTCTCGGGCGAGTCGCCCCGATCCGTTCCTCCGGTGAGGGGGGTCGGGCGGTCGCTGATTCCGCCCCCGTCAGGACCCTCGGTGAGGGTCCCCTCGGCCGCCTCGGGCGGCGATGGTGGTGTCGAGGCGTTCGTTCCTTGGGCTGATTGCGTCGAGGGTACCCCTTATTTTGGTACCCGACACTTGACATCCAGATTTATTTAAAAATCAAAATTCAAAAGTTCCTCGATGATATGCAAATCCCACGAGCCATATGACATGATTACATGCTTACACATTTCAAAACCATAGGCATATGCTACTTGTTTTCATGGTGAGCCTATGTCAAATTGGTGTGACCTATGTAGAGATTCTTTTCATATGCCCAAGATCAAGATTCACATACACCCACAAATAAAACGCCGACTCTTACACCGAGAGTTGCGCACAACATGCACCTTTCCATCCACCAAATAAAATCCATTCATTTTGTATCATGACTTCTCACCAAAAATCTTTGTTGTAAGAAGGATGGGTTATGCTAAAAAAATGGTGAATTATAGATCGAAAACACTAGAGTTCTGCGGCGACCTCCAAAAAAAAATTGTCTCCTAAGGCACAATAGACCTTGTGGCAAAATTTGGCACCGTTATGGATCTTTTTTGGGTCGACTCGGTGCAAAATTTGGCACCGTTATGGATCTTTTTTGGGTCGACTCGGTGCAACGTATAATTATCGGGTGGAGTAACTCGAAAATTCAATTAAACTAAAAAAAGTACCAAACCAATTTAGAAAAATATCAAACTTGGTGATTACTTCACACATGGCATGTGCAAGTATTAGAAAAAGTTTAAGACCAATACAGCACTAAAAAGCACATGCACCTCACAATATGTAAGAACCCACGTGTATAGACAAAGTTCAATGAAAGCCTCCGTATAACTTTGTGAACCATGTTCAGTCTGCGTATGTCGAAATGGTTTGAAATTTTTTTTGATAGTCATCTACACTCAAAAAAGGGTCCCACACAAGATCTTAGATTTTTCTGATGATTATTTTTATTATTATATTTTTATCGGTGTTGCGTGAGACAAAATATGGTGAATTATAGATCGAAAACACTAGAGTTCTGCAGCGACCTCCACAAAAAAAATGTCTCCTAAGGCACAATAGACCTTGTGAAAAAATTTGGCACCGTTCTGGATCTTTTTTGGGTGGACTCGGTTCAACGTATAATTATCGGGTGGAGTCGTGCGAAAATTCAATTAAACTGAAAAAAGTACCAAACCAATTTAGAAAAATATCAAACTTGGTGATTACTTCACACATGGCATGTGCAAGTATTAGAAAAAGTTTTAGACCAATACAGCACTAAAAAGCACATAGACCTCGAGAACCGTAAGAACCCCGTGTATAGACAAAGTTCAATGAAAGGCTCAGTATAACTTTGTGAACCATGTTCAGATCTGCGTATGTCGAAATGGTTTGAAATTTTTTTTTGGTAGTCATCTACACTCAAAAAAAAGGGTCCCACACAAGATCTTAGATTTTTTCGATGATTATTTTTATTATTATATTTTTATCGGTGTTGCGTGAGACAAAATATGGTGAATTATATATCGAAAACACTAGAGTTCTGCAGCGACCTCCACAAAAATTTGTCTCATAAGGCACAAAAAAGACCATGTGGCAAAGTTTGGCACCATTTCGGATCTTTTAGGGGGTGGACTCAGTTCAACGTATAATTACAGGGTGAAGTTGTGTGAAGGTGGACTCTTTTCGGGGGTGGACTCAGTTCAAAAATTTCCTCATTCATTTGAAATACCACGTAACAGATTCATCAGCTTCAAAGACACATTAGGACTTTACATTTCACAGCTAATACTGAGTTTAAATTTCACTATATAACAAACAAGGCAAAAAAATGGCTAAGATATTCCAACAACTTGGAGTTTACATTTCACAGCTAATACTGAGTTCACAAATCATTTCACAACATTTCACAACTAACAGATTCATCAGCTTCTAAGACACATTAGGAGCTGTTCAAAACCAACAATTTCATCACAACTCAGATTCACATATCTCAATTACTCGACATCACTATACTCACCATCATCATTAGGGGTCATAATTGCACATTTATTTTCACAATCATACGAATCTGATCAACTACAGACTTTGGTACACTGATACCGTCTTCATTGAATGGTTTTAAGTCACCAAAGATCCTTCCATGATTTCAACTCGAGATATTTCCTGCTCATCATCTTGGTATGTCAGATCAACCCCTCCCTCTTGCCTGTCATCATTTTCCTCTTCATTCACCTTCCACTAGTGCCGATGCGAAAATTTTTGAACAATTTTCCAGGGTTCCATGCTTGATATCATCCAAGTAGAAAACCTTTGTTGTCTGTGTGGCAAGAATGAAAGTATCATCCTTGCACCAACAACTGCCATGGCTGATGCTTTTGTAATATCCATCATTCTTCATCCTAGACTGTTTGCTACCTGTAGTAAAAAAAAATATATGTATACATATATTAGCAAGGTTTCAATACACCAGAAATATTTCAAGTACTAGCAGACAACTTAACTAGCAAAACGAATTTGCAAGTACTAGCAGACTACTAGTTCATGGCTGCTAATAAAAACGAATTTGCAAGTACTAGCAGATTTCTTACAATTAGAGAAAAAAATGGTTTGACTTCTCCACTTAATATACTGTATTTTTCCCATGTGATGGTCATCAGGCTGCTAATAAAATCGTTCATGGCAGCATGTACTCTACAGAGCAGCAGGTAGCAGTACAGGACCATGCACGCAAAACGCAGCAAAGGAACATACACCCAGCAGCAGCAGTAGCAAAGCAGCAGCAGCAGCATGTAGCAATCACCAAACCAGCACAGCCATGCAGCCGGCCCCATATATAGAAGATCAATGAATTTAAACTATACAAATGAAATAGCCGGCACAATGCTTCTTAAATAATGACCATAACTATCCTGGAAATTCCTTAGCAAGGTTCCCTAAACGTCACGGTTACCAGCCATCTCATTCTTGTAAATCCTGCAAACAGGCGCACAATTTTCATGTGAGAGCTGAAATTCCCATGTGAGAGCATAGGACTGACACATTAAAAAACCCTCTGGCCATGCTAAACCTGGTTGGATTTAGCTTGGAGCATAGGAGTGACACATTAAAAAAAAAATCTCTTAACTACATGGTCAGGTTCAGTAAAAATGGTTGGATTCAGCTAGGAGCATAGGAAACCTGGTTGGATTTAGCTAGGAGCATAGGAGTGACACATTAAAAAAAACATCTCTTAACTACAGGGTCAGGTTCAGTAAAAATGGTTGGATTCAGCTAGGAGCATAGGATGGATTTGCACTTGTGAATGAGAGTGACAAATGGCTTCCGGGTAGCTTGTTGCAAACAAATTATCAAATCTGCAAGTGGGAAATGGCTTTCCATCTGTGATATATAGAAATAAGACAATCATCGAATCAATGACTGATCATTGCCCAGACTACTATTTTCCTATTTCTATAGTTTCATTCAATTCGAAATTTAAAACCAGAACATTAGTTCTTCTCGTATATACCTTTCCTTCCTAACCGAAGGTGATGGGGCAGTCTGGTCGACCTCACCCGCCGTCGGTAGAGATCCCAGGCTGCAGCTCCTGGGGCCTTCCTAGCGGCAGCCGTCGAGATTGTAAAGGGGACTACTGCCGTCAGCGTCGGGCTCTTGGAGTGCCTGGAGCTGCAGCCAGCTGAAGTCAAGCTCCTGGGGCTTGGGATCCAGCCGACGGCTTCGGGCTCCAGCAGCAGCGTTGGGCAAATAGCGGCGGCGTCGAGCTCCAGAAGCCGGCGTTTGGGACAGGGTGGGGCTACATCCGGCGAGCAGGAGAAATGGGGAAAGGGTGGCGGCAGAGTCGAGCTCCAGCAGCCGGCGTTGGGGACGGAGTGGGGCTACATCCGGCGAGCAGGAGCGATGGGGAAAGGGTGGTGGCGGCGTCGGGACGGGAAAAAGGGCCGCGACGGCGGCGGCGTCGAGTCCAGACGCGATGGGGAAAGGGTAAGAGCGAAATACCTGTATGCCATTATAAAAGTTGGTCAATACGCGTGTATGCCATTTGAAAAAATGAGTTGCAGACTTGTATGCCATGACACAAACTTTTTTGTTACATGTATGCCATTCCGTTTCCTATTCGTTAAAACTTAACAGACTTTGGGTTCGGACGGGTGGGACCATCTAATCACTTTGACAATCTTACCCTTGGGGAGAGACAGAGGAGGACCTGGGTCTTCCAGAAAATATCCATCGATCGATTCGATCCCCACTCCCGTCCCGAGCCCGGGCCGCGGGGTCGTTCGTTGCGTGCGGCGAAGAGCGAGCGCCGCCCCACCCGCCGGCCCGAGGCGCCGCCCCTCCCCGCCCGGCGGCCCGCCACGCCCCGACGCGGCCACGCGCGGCCCTCTCCCTCGTCCGCCCCCCCCCCCTCCCCCCAGCTTATCCCCTTTGTCCGCCCATGTCCTAGATCGGGCGTAGGGCACGTGTGGGCGCCGGGAGGGCGCCGACCGGAGGCCCGGGCGCCCGGGCGGGCTTCAGCCATCTAGAGAAGCGCCAAAGCCAGGTAACTTCAATTTGCCTCTCCAATTTTATTTGCTTGATGAATTTGTGACGAGCATGGGGTCATTGTTCATCTCGTAGGATGGACTCCAACAGTAGTTTCAACCTAGAATTTCAGATTATTTCTTCTAATTGCCCTGGTCGATGGTTTAGCTTTAACAAAACTGTGGATGCTGATTTCACCAACTTCAGAGATATGGTTGATGAAGTTGCCGAAGAGTATCCTCCAATGGGTGGTGACATATCGAGCCTTTCATATTTTTGCATGGATAGAAATGCCAATATCTTGCTCCGCTCTGACCAAGATGTAGTTGAAATGTTTGCAAAACATATGGCTTCAAAGCGCTGCTTGTTGAGTGTGTCTTATCATAGCCCTGCTAGTGAGCCTCCTGAAGTACCACCGTGGGAGTTAGGTGGTACTAGCAAATCAGTTGAAGCTCCAATCACCCCTTCAGTGCCATGTCCTAGCATAGCAGAACCTAGCCAAACTCATACTCAATCTACGAATACTGAATTCTTGGCTAATCCAAACCCATCCAATGAGCATGTGGGTATTGATGATGAACACTTATATATTGAATGGAATCCCCAACTTCCAGTACCTCCCATCCCTTATACTGGCACTAACCAAAGAGTAGAGGATAGTGATGATGAATCTTTGTCTGACCAAGAAGTAGATGACATAGATGACATGGTTCAAGATAGAGGCCCTGAACCAAAAACCTGACGCAGATTATGACAAGAAGGATCCTCCTATGGCAGTGGGCACTTTATATTCTGATATGAAAGCTTTTAAGTTGGCTTTAGCAACACATGCTAGTTTGAGAGAGTTCCATTATAATATTGAGAAGAGTGACCCATCTCGGTACAGGGTTTATTGCAGTGGCCATAATTTGGGTTGTAAGTGGAGAATTCATGCCTCTACTTTGCAAGATGATGTCACAGTCCAGGTACAATTTAGTTTGAGCATTTAGTTTTTGTAACACCTTTATGCCATTCTTTTTTGCTACTCAATAACCTTTATGCTTTGATTCTATGTTGGCAGATCAAAGTAAACCCTCATCCTCATGAGTTTTGTCAAAGCCAAAAGAGGGTAGGCAGTTGTGTAGGAGTCACTCAGTTTTGGGTGTGTGAAAAAGTAATTGACTGGCTCAAGGAAGATGGAAATTTGGGCCCTAAAGAGCTGAGAAGGAGGCTTAAGGCCAACTACAAAGTTGAGGTAACCAAAAGGAAAGTTGGTCTAGGTAAACAACTTGCTATGGATGAACTTTATGGCCCTTGGGACAAATCTTTTGACAACCTGTACAGGTTTAAGGCTCAAATTGAGCAAAGCAGTCCTGGATCCTTTGTTGTAATTGATCACCACACCATAAAAATAAGAAAAGGTTTAATAGGTTCTTTTTTGCAATGAAAGCTTGTGTTGATGGGTTCCTACGGGGGTGTAGGCCATATCTTGCAGTAGATAGTACATTTTTGAATGGAAGGTTCAGAGGCCAGTTGTGTGTAGCTTGTGCAGTTGATGGACACAACTGGATGTACCCTGTAGCTATTGGTGTCATAGACTCGGAAACAAATCCGAATTGGGTGTGGTTTATAGAGAGGTTGAAGGAAGCTATAGGCAACCCAGTTGGGCTTACCTTTTGCACCGACTCTGGGCAGGCAGTGATGAATGGGTTGAGTAAGGTTTTTCCATATGCTGAACATAGAGAGTGTATGTACCTCCTAACTCAGAATTTCAAGAAGAGGTATAATGGACAAGTTTTTGATGATCACCTATGGGCATCTGCATATTCTTGGAACCCTTACATGTTTAATAAACATTATCAAGCTATGGCTCTAGCCAAACCAGAAGCTATGAAATATCTTCAAGACACCCACAAGAAACGTGGACAAGGAGCGATTACTCCACATTGTCAAAGGTGGATTATGTTACCAATAACTTGGCAAAGTCCTTCAATAACTGGGTAAGCTTGCATTGCTTAAAAGTTTCTTTTTGCATTGATATCTAGAACTCCTTAAAATTTTGCATTGCTTAAAATTTGCTTTTGGTTAAAATCGGTATGCTATGCAGGTAAAGGAGCATAAGGGCAAGCACCTTGATGACTTGATGGACACCATTAGACAGATGATCCTGATTAAATGGAACAATAGGAAAAAGGTTGCTAGAAAGTTTGAAGGAAAGATCTTGCCTCACATAGTCCAGAAGTTGAGGGAAGACAGTTATAACCTTGACATAGAATTGATCACAAGCTCACCTGATGGCATTGCAGAAGTTTGTGCTAAGGAGGTTGATAATGCCTTCAGGTTTGTAGTCAACTTAACTCAGAGGGAATGTACTTGTAGGGCTTGGCAAGGGTCAGGAATACCATGCAGACATGCTATTGCCTACATTACATCAATTCTTGGGGCAAAACTTGAAGACTATGTGGATGAGTGCTACTCAGTTGAGAAATTCAAAGCTGCATATGAAGGTTGTGCCATGTATTCCCCGACAAGTCCATGTGGCCCGAAGCCACCCATGGCTTCTTCATGTATCCTCCATTGCTCAAGTCAACTGCGCAGGGGAGGAAGAACAGGATGAAATTAGCTATGGAGGGAGGTAGTAGGGAGGAAATCAGCTATGGAGGGGCAGTAGTAGCAAGAGAAAACATAAGTGCTCAATATGCCTCCAATATGGGCACCATTATCACACATGTAAGGATGGAAATACAGAAGACATAGCTGCAATGTTGGCTGAAAGGTGAACTTTTTAGGCATATCTACACAATAATTATTGGTTCATGTTTACTTATCCTAAACAATACTTTATTTGAGAGGTCCTCCAAAGAAAAGGCTGAAGAAAGCATCTACCGGTTGCCTGAGAGGCTAGCATTGTGGTGGCCACTCACGCGCAGCAAGGATGGTATTCCCACCTAATGAGGCGGTGGCCAATGCTACATACAAAAAAAGGAACAGAAAACCTTCTTCAACAGATGTCAACAAAAGCAGGTATGGTCTTTAGTTGTTTTCACTTTTCCATACTTTGTCCTCATTATTTCAGCAATAAGTTACCTCATTGTTCTCTATATCTTACTTCCATACAAGATGCAAAAGCTGGATCCAATGACCCTTGCCCTCTACAAATTGAGCAACCACCTATTGTTCATCAAGACATTGGACCATGTGAAGCATCTGTACACACACCAAAAAAAAAAACGTGCCATCATGAAGAAGTGTACTCCAAGGAGGGCTCCAGTTGAGATAGCTTGCCCAGAGAGCCCAACTTCAAACACTAGAAGCAAGAAGAAACTTGAGCTGAAATAAAGTGTTATTTTTATGTGATGATGATGCATCATTTTCTTTTTGGCTTGGCCAAGTACTTGTGGTCTGGAAAAACTACTGCTTTTGTTGTGATGTTTTATGCAATAGTCATGTAATTTGAAACACTTGTGGTTTTGGGAACTAGGTTATGTGACGAATATTGTTGCTATTATTTGTTTCTTGTAGCTTATTTCTTCCTACTAAATGTCATGTTGTCCGTTTTTATTAAAATTATTTATGCAATATTATTCAATAAAATGACTTTTTCCATGCATATATGATTTTTAACTACCAACGAGCAGCACAATCCTTGTCAAAAAAAAAAAAGCAGCACACAAACCAGCACAGCCAACACAAACAAGATGAAGGGCATAATGGTCTTTTTTTTCACCTCCGTTAGCCCCTCGTTAGCCGGGCATCCATCCAGAATGGCATACGAGATAACAAAAAGTTTACGTCATGGCACACAGGTGCCAACTCAACTTTCAGTGACATACACGTATCGACCAACTTTCATAATAGCATACACGTATTTCGCTCAAAGGGGTAACCGTCTTTTCCTAAGGGCGAATCCGATGTGATGTCGTCGGGCTGTTACAGCTCAATGGTTCATTGGCTGTGTTTAGTTGGTGGGAACGAATCCAGTTTGTGATGTAAAATTATCCTACAATAAACATCGTATCAAAATTGTAATTAGTTTTTTTTATTTACCTATATTTAGTGCACCAACACAGTTGAATAGTGACTTTTCAAAGAAGTAAACACAGCCATTGAGTACTTGAGGCGTGTAAAGGGCGCAGGTTCGATCCCTACTATTAACAAGGGGCCCCACATTTTTGTTCTTTTCTGTTTAAATTTTATTAACTTACATGTGGGTGCCACTAGTCCACCCAAAAATGCTCACGTGGCTGTGACAAGGTGTTCTTTTTCTAAAAAATGATTTTTAAATTATGACAATTATATTCTATCCCTTTTGTCATGACCTATTGTCATAAATAATGGGAAAAGTAGATGGTGACATTTGTTTATGACTAAATTACATCTTAGTCACAAACGCTTGTCATCCAAGGAAAAATTGTCATAATTGCATCACTATTATGACTAAAACGTGTTTTGTCATATGGAATTTGTCACGAGAAGGTCAAATTTCTTGTAGTGCTTGCCGGAAAATATCGGGAGCTCGCGGAAATATCCGCCGGCGGAGCTCACCACGGCGCGGCTATAAATAGCCCCGCTCGTTGCCCGTCCGACCTCGCCCGAGCACCGAGAGCTTCGGTAGGAGCTAGGAACACGCTGCCGTGCTTGCACCCTCTCTTCCTCTCCCTCTCCCTCTTGCCCGTCGGAATTTCCCCAAATCGGGATTTCCGCCACCGCCGCATAAAAATTCGGAGCGCCCGCCCGTTGAATTGGGTCACCGCCGGTCAAAATTGGTGAGCGGTAAGACTCCCTATCCTCCCCTCTTTCATTTCCCCTATCTAATTCTCCTATTACACCATGTAGCGCCGTCGCCGGCTGTGCCGCCGGCGCCGCCCCTCGCGAACGCCGTCGCCGTGGGAGACGCCCTACCCGCCACCTAACCATCACCCACAGGTCGGGGTGGCGATGGGAGTCCGACGAGCCTGACGATGAGCATTGGCGAGAACCGCCCGACTCCGGCCGGATTCTGATGAAACGCCGCCCGTCAGGCGCGGAGGACGAGGCGGCCGGCCGCCGCCGTTGCGGCCCCGTAGCGCCGCCGTCAAAGCGAGCCAACGAGGTGCCGACGCGTGGTCTCCCCGTCGGCCCGCCGTCCCCACGTCACGCGTGCCATGTGGGCTGGGCCCAGGGCCCACTTGGTCAGCCCGTGGGTGGCGCGCAACGTGTACACTCGGGGAGAAAATGCTATGTACACCCGGCTTTTGCACGCGAGAATACTATAAACCTATTTTCCGGATCTCGAGAAAAATTCTAGAAAAATATGTAAATAAACTAGATCATGTGGAGATAATTGTCAAGTATTTTATACCATTTTACATCAATAAAATATTGACACAAAAATCCCACCTAATTTATAATACGGAATTAAACTTGAGGAGAATCACAACTCTTAAACCGTAACTCCGATTTAGGTCAAACCACTTCTAAAATTCCTCTAAAATCAAGCTTTTTATCCGTTTCTCATGGTTTCATATGTCATCACATGGTTCTTTTCATCGCCATTCGTTCGCTCTAATATTTATTCGATAATCTCGCCAAACGTGGGAGTAGCGCAGGCGAGGACCTTTATCGAGAACGGCGACCCCGATTTCATTCCGAGCCGACGACGTAAACAACCAAGGCAAGTCCTTACCCCGCCTTAACCTTAACCTAATTAAATAATGATAACGATACGGAAATGATGATCAAAGCTTATCACATGTGGAACATTTATTGATGCATATACTTGGTGTATATATGATTTAATGCAAATACTTGGCGTATATAAATTGATGCATATACTTGGCGTATATGAGATATTACATATACTTGGCGATATGAGATTGATGCATATACATGGTGTATATGAGGTTGTGCGATGATAGCTATGATGATAATTAGATGAAATAATAATAATATGGACCTAACCAACAAAAGAGGTGAGTGGTGGTAGTATACCACATCGGGAGCTGCCGTGAGGGGTTCCTGCGGAGAGATACTCGCCTCCCTAAGGACCGGTTCATAGACCATCTACCTAGTGAGAGTAATCACGTACAGCCACACGTCGGTATGGGACGACTGGATTTCCACACCCCGTTGGGTTGAAGTATAGTTTCTGACCTAGGAGGCCGGAAGTAGGCAAACGATGTATCAGGAGCAGACGTGGGGAGAGTGGCCCCATGATTCGGTTGGCGTGGATGCTAAGTGATCTTCCATGTAAGTTTTAGTTGGGCGTGGTGACGCCGATAATTGATAGGACATGGAGTCCTTAATTATTATTGGGTGTTTTGGTAACACCAGATTTTGGGTGATTTGGTATCACCTGTTCCAATCCCTGCGAAGTCGTGGTAGTAATTGTACGAAAACCCAGGAGGCATCCAAGCGGGTACGGAGTCTCGTTAGATCATTTCTAACCACCGATCCTTTGTAGGAGGTGTGTCTATCGTGTGGGGAAATTTGTACAACCTCTTCGTGAGGTTATTAAATCTATTCGAATAGCCACGTCCTTAGAATAGGCGAATGCTAGGACAGATCATCTATGATTAGATTTCACACTAATGAACTAACCGTTTGTGACCTGTTTATGATGACTTCCACATGAACTAACCGGGGAACTAGCGAGAGCGATCTTAGAGACCCCCGCTAGGGCCCAACCCATAATAATTCCAATCCACCCCGGTTTGGACTTTGCCGAAGCACGTTTGTACTCATCATTTGTTGATTTTTAGACTTAGGCTCGGGACGAGGATCTCGGCTCACGATGACCACCATGAGGCATCGCAGGAGGACTAGATGTTGACGTTTATGGAGTTACTAGGACCAGGATATTGACAATAGGGTTTCGACTACGCCCGAGTTTGCTTATGGGTGTGTTATGTTAGGAGCCACCGTACGCTGTAGCAGACTCTGATAAATAAACCGCCATAGTATGGCCTATGTTTATCCATCGCTGTGTAACCTATAAGACTGTGACCCTCGGGCCACTTATGTAAGACCTTTATTTGTCCTATTAATAAAAGCTTTGGCACTTTTTCTAAATAAATCTGTGTCCACTCTTGTCTATTAAAACGTATTAGCGTGTGATCCTAGCACTAATACGTGTGGTTAAGGACCCATTAAAGTGGGGGGCCCGACGAGGTTGGGCCTGCTATGGCTTGGCATAGCGTGTCGCCTAAATTGTGGCTTCACTTGGCCGGCCGTGGTCGGTCATGGCTGGCTACTGGCCGACTAAAGTTGGCTAAGGCCGGCTACCACTGACGAGGCATGTCAATGATGGTCTATGGTTGGCTAGGCATGGTTACGGGGGTTATGGCTAGCCGAGCAAGGCTGAGGTGAACAAGAGGTAGCTCAATGGTTGGTCAGGTCGGGGATGTTGGCATGGCTCATTCACTTGTTGACAAGAGACGTAGCGCTGTTGCGGTCTTCAGCGATTATGGGACATAGAGGGAAGTAAGGAAAAGATATCCCAATTAAGATCTGGGGAAATTGAGAGGGGGTTCTGGAGAAGATCGGGAGAAGCTCAGAGAGACGAGAGATGTTTGAGAGGAGCTCAGGAGAAGATATGAGAATCAACAAGGAAGTTGCTACGGATTGTGCACTCTGACACAGAACCCTAACTCAACTACGAAACTCTTGCAAGCTCCTACAATCAATTCTACAATCAGTTCAAAGATGGTGCAGCGTTGATAAAGACAATAAAATAAAGCTATCTGATTCACAAGTCTAATCATATTGAAACAGATTCTTTTTTTTTTTTTTGACCGAACCGGCTTGGGAGTCTCCTACCTATTTTTTTTGCTTTTTCATTAAATAAATGAATGGTATATACAAGGGGTTACAAGGCTTCATGCCCAAAAAGAAAAAGAAGATAATCATGACATATAACTATTCTCTGCAGTTACTAAGAGGGGCTTCAATCTTCGGCTTGGCCTTGGTGCACACTAGGCCAAGTTCCATTTTGAAATCTCTCTTCCACATCCCAAGGTCAACACTTTTTATAAAAAATGATTGAGTTTCTGGCCTTCCAGATAACCCAGCATGCCGTTATGACTATCTCTCTAAAAATAGAGCCTCCAAAGTTTTAACGAGCCACAATTACCATATCCAAGGGAGGTAGATTCAAGTCCCAATTGATTGGGATCGTGCTCCAACAGGCCTGACTGAAACTACATTCAAAAAATAAGTGGAAGCTTGTCTCTTCTAAATCTGCATTACAAAGTACACATGTATGATCTTCCAGCTCCATGTTTTTTTCATCTCAACAGATTCTCACAAACATGTTATGAAGTGAAAGCACGAACCATCGGCTAATTCAGAGAATATCAGACGGATTGGATAAACGTGAAAGCGCAGGCTATCGGCTATTTAGCCGATGCAGTATAGATTATGTATAACATGCGATTAGTCATCTATTTATATCTAATCAATGACCACTACCAAATAGTTCAATTTGATGCAGCGTTGGCAAAGATAGCAACTTAAATCTAACAAGCCGGTAGATTTATCCATAGTTCAATAGAGTCGTGAAAGCATGTCATAAGTGTATAGGCACGAGCTATCAGCTAAATAGCCGATGCAGACATGATGAACGAACAAAGTCATATTCTTTCGATAAACAAACTCATTCATTGATAAAGTTTAATCTACAATTACTATCTAACAGGTCGATACGATGCAGCGAAGGTAGCAACCAATAGACCAAAAATCATTCACCAATGGATCTATCTATAGCAAAACAAGACCTCGAACGTTCAACACATTTGACCAAGACTAAGACAAATTAGTCGATATAACAGGATCTAACGTCAAAGATAGGATTTAATCATGATATAATGGAAGACGGCAGATCAATATGATGAAAACCAATGAATCTTCATCTTGATCGGATAAATCGGTGATATTGCTAAATCTAGTAAAACACTAAACAAGATCAATAACTGGTGATTCTACTCGAAACAGTAAGAGATCAAATGATGCAGCCTTACTAACCCTAATAGAATCGATAACTAACTTATATCAAAACGTGTAAGAGATCAAACGTATAGCCTTACAAATAATGATACAAGTCGTGACGGTGCTCACAAGCAAATCAGAGATCGAAAACCGATGCAGCCTTGCTCACCGAAGAACTCGTCGAGATCTACCGTATCTCCTACTCCTAAAGGGTGGCGTGAAGCCAAAAAAAGTAATTGTATTGGTTGTTTGATTGATTGATTGATGTCCATTACAATAGCCGGGGTGTACTATTTATACCAAGGCCTAGACACGAGTCCTAGTCGATAAGACTATTATGAAACTTGGAATAAAAGAAAACATCCTAATTTAAGATATCTTGGACTCCACCCATTCCTTTCTATGAAGTCCGACACGTTTTTGCCTTGGCCGCTGTCATCTCTTCTATCAGCAGAATCCGAGTCTGGTCTGATGATGACGTCAAGCCGATTCTGATACCGATCTGGATTAGTCGATTCCGCAACCATTGCGGCCTTCATAACAAATCCCCAGAATTTCGGGCTCCGGCACCCACATTCCAAAATCTAGTGTGTAAACACCTATACATTACTACACAGGTAAGCACAATCACAAAACAACCACTGGGCATGAGTCGCCATCCTAAAAATTTATTTGGATGCAATCGTATCTACCTCAATGCATATGTGTTATGAAAGTGCTACAAACCTAAATGAAGTGTGGCTAGCAACCAAATTTCCTTCTAAGTGCTACGAAATCTATTGAAGAGAAAGTGAAATCTTCCATTGATCATATCTTGCTTGCAGCACTACCTCACACGCCTCCCTGTCCCTATTGAGCACCAGATAAAAGATGCAATAATTAGCTCCACCAGTGATAATCGGAACTCTATTCTTCCACTATATTAAAAGCAAACACCAACATCGGGTATTGATGCGGCCGACAAAAAATCACTCTTGCGCATTGAGGCTAGCTCACGCTGGGTATAGATGCTTGCCAATAAGAAGTGCGTGATGAGTGGATGGAACGGACGATACAGCTGCTGGTGCTGTGCATATCCGCTTTGAGCATATGGATTGCTGAAACGACAGGATTGCATATTAAGCTAATAAAATCGGCCGCAGGATTATATTTAATTATTTGCAAGCTCGAGGCGTGATTCCGAGCCGTTTCCCAGCCGGTGCAGGTCGGTCTTGATTCTTGATTCGCATTTCATTCTGCAATCATCGTCGTTGCGAGATGACATATTATATTCGATCATATCCATCCATTGCAAAGGTGAAATCTTTGCATATGTGATGACATATATACGTCCGTCCCGGCGCGTGTCACTGCATACGAAGCCCACAAAGGCATGCCGTTGGATTCCACGGACCCGTATTGCTGCCTTGCTGACCTCGTCGCCTACATACATAGGGGAGAGAGAGAGAGAGAGGGTGCACGCTGCTCCCTGCTCCATCCTCCGTCCTCCATCGACACAAGACACAACAGCATCGGCATGACTGGTCAATCGGCTGCGGCAGCTTCTGCCCTCTTCGGATCTTCCTCTAAAGAATCCCCTCCTTCCTCAATCGGTATGTATGAGTGAATGTTTCCTAAGGATTTGTTTAGGGCTATTTTTAGCTCTAGTAACCCACTCAAACAAAATACTAATAGGTAGCCAGTCCTACTAGCCAAGCCGAGAACTAGTTGGGTTAGCCAATTAACTAGCTGGTCCCAGCTCATTTTAGTCTAATTTTAGCCCCAAACTAGTCCTGACTGATCCAAATAGGCACCCGATCAGTCTAGTTTGAGTAGCTTGAGCAACGGATGCAATATGTTGTCGTTTGATTTGTATGTGAAAGTTAAGTCTATATGTTGCAAATTAAAGCTGGTGTTTAATTGTCTCCTATACCGATATAAAGCCCTTCCACTGCATTTACCGCCAACTACCGCCAGCACCTCCTCCCCGTCACACTTTTACCGAGTAGAGCACGAAACTCCTTAGTGATTAGGGAGTACAAATGCACCCCTTACATATTGAAAAACAGTGATTATAACTAAAATCTCATATATATATATATAATGCACCCCTATGATTTAAATTTGTACATCTACGAGGCAAGCATATCCCTCTCTAATTGTTCATTCTAGCTAGCTCCGTCACTGGCCCTACCAACATATCGACCGAGTATGGATGGCAGCGGGTCGGGTAATGTCCCACCCGTGAGTATACCTGTGACTCTAACTTTTACCTGCCCGCGAGCATGACCAAGGGTAATATTTCATACCACGCCCGTATTCGACGGGTACACAGCGGGTATTGGGCACCCGTCGTCGGGTATACTCAGAGATCAAATAATAAAATAAAATTATAGTGATAAGAAGTAATAAATTCATAGTTAAACGACACACAAATAAGTCAACCTTACTTACATAAAGTATACTTGGACAATATACTATAGCTCACAAGACACGATACATCATAGATTATAATTCGATCACTCATGCTGGTACAAGTAACAAAAAGAACTTACACAAGAACTAAAGTAACAAGATAGCTCACATAATCACTTAACATCACATTTAAAGTTCGACATGCTATGCATATGCTACAAACAATATATTAAACGAGCTAGTCGACATGATATGCATATGACATAGGTGATATATTTATATATATATATTCTCAAATTGCGGTTACCCGCGGATAAAATTTGATACCCGTACCATACCCATATCTTTGCGGTATCCAACTCTCATGCACCCACGGCTGAATTTTCATACCCGTGCCCACACCCATCAAGTATGAGACCCGCAGGTATCCACGGCCGCGGGTAAGATTGCCGTCCCTTAGCGAGGAATAGCTGCATGCACCTTCGTGTGCTAGCGCCGTTGGCAACCGTCCGGCTTCTGGGTCAAACACTTATTCCTCCTCGTGCTTCCTCTCCACGAATCCATGAGCAAAGGACACCATCATGTTTCCTATTCGTCAATTAGCTCGAACCATCTCTCCTAATCTACCGAGTCCAAGCATCAGCAGCCTTATCTCTTTTTTTTTTTTTTCTTTATTATTTCCCTTGCTGTTATTCGTTTCAACAAATAAGCATAGTATAGGATCTGTTTGGCACAGTTCTAGCTTCAAGGTCTATGTTGAATCTATAGTTTGTAGAGTAAATTAATGTAGTATAAATATTATTATTTAATCTAAAATTTAAATAAAATTAGTTATTAAATGAACTTAACATACCTGCGACTCTAGATGCAAATTTTCCTAGAGCTACAGGTGACCAACTCAAGAGAAAATCCATAGATTTTCTTGAGCTAGAGCTCTGCCAAACATGGTAGTCATAGTATAGACCAACACGAACACTTCTTTTATATAGGATCTTGCTATTACTAATCGAGACTCCAACGGAGGTACCACGTTAAGTCTCACTAGACACACGGGAAAAAAGATAAATCTTACAAATCCTTTGGCGTTTGATTTGGTAGACTCTAATCATCACCAATAATAGCCATCAGATCAATTGTAACTTATTAAATTATCCACCTCCATCGTTAAGAAAAATGCATAAAGTAACCCTCTAATTTTACATCTAAATTACTCCCTCTGTCATTATAAAAGATAATTCAAAAAAACACCCTTTTATATGTATATAAATTACCCATATATGCCATTATGAAAAGTAATTTAAAATAACCCCTAACATTACATCTAAATTACCAAGCTTTGTCGTTATAAAAGATAATTTAAAATAATCCTCTAATACCTAAATTACCCACATCTACCATTGTGAAAGATAATTTAAATAGAGAGAGAGAGAGTGATGAACTAGAGAGAGAGAGGGTGTGTGAGAGTGAGAGGGGTGAGTGTGAGACAGTGAAATTAAGCTAGTGATTCAGTCTCCCTTTTGATAGACAGGTGGCCTGTCAAGTGGAGCCACAAGTGCTCTAGAAGTGACAGCTCAAATCTGTGCACGAAGTGTTCTAGCGGACAATCCGTGTGATCGTAGGTCGGTCTGTGAGAACATGAACAATCTGAAAAGTTCTAAGTCTATGTAAAAGTTCAGGTAGAACATTCCAGTGGTGTGCCGGATGATTTCTTTGGAACAAGCGATTGCCCAAATTGTGCAATTTCTTCACAACTAGTTTTCCAAGTTTGAATTTAAGATGCAAATGATGCTCAAGATGATAATGATTGTGAACAAGTCATGATCCGTTCGTGACAGCCATGCATAGGGATTTTGATTTTGCCAAGTAATAGAGAGTGGAATAGTCATCTTCATCTCTCAATTGTTGTGCGATGCTCAATTTCATCCCTAAACTGCCCAAATGGTCGTTCTTGTGTCTTTTTTTTTGGGGAATGGCCGTTCCGTCCTTAAAGTTTACTTTTTATGCTCAATTTCGTCCTTGAACTTTCAAAGTAGCCATTCTAGATTCCAAACTCTATTACTTTTAGGCTCAATTTCATCTAAGAACAATTGGAGTAGCCGTTTCAGTTCTCAAATGACTACATATGCAAATCTTTGCATATCCTCAACCTGCATACCCACGATACCCCCATCGAAAGCCGCTACCATCAACGTCAACACTATGGTTATTGCCTTTGATTTTGCCAAGTAATAAAAAGTGCTTCATCTCTCAAATGTTGTGCGATGCTCAATTTCATCCCTAAACTCGCTAAATGGTCGTTCCAGCCCTAAAGTTTACTACGGGCTCAATTTTGTCCTTGAACTTTCAAGGTAGCCATTTCAGCCTTCATACTTATTAGACTCAGTTTTATGTAAAAACAATCAAAGTGGCCATTTCAATCCTCAAACTTATTATCTTTCATATCATTTGTGATTGGATAATTGAGATGCAAATGGTACTCCCTCGGTTTCAAATTATAAAATGGTTTGACTTTTTAAATACATTACTTATATACGTATAAGTACTTGTACTACTTTGTAGTTGGTCGTAGAATAATTTATTCTAAAGAAACTTTGAGTTACGATAACGACTATACTAATTTACGAGATTACTGTAACTTCTCCTAAATGACTTACTATAATATTATTCTAAAGCAACTTTTTAAATACATTCCAAGTCCGTGGAACTTCAACTTTGGTCAAATCGGTGCGGCGGTCAGGCGGCAGGCCATGTGCAGCGATCAGCGGTGGGGCAAACACAACAACCGGAGGAGGGGACGAGACGCACCGCCATTCCCAATTTCGCCGTCATTCACCACTGCATACGACTTCCACGGCGTGCCACCGCCATACCCTCGCCGGCGTACCCTTACGGCAGCGGCGGTGGTTACCCACCACCATACCACCACCCTCGGATGCCGCAGAGCTTTGGCCGTGCTTGGAAAAAGGAGGAAGTGGTGGAAAGGGTGAAGATAGCTTGGCGGCTGCGGCGGAGGCGTATGGTGATGATGATGATGATGATGATGATGAGGAGGAGGAGGAGGAGGAAGTGGAGGAGCAAAAGCCGCCGCCCAAGACTGAACCGAAGCCAAAGGCAAAAGCCAGTCGCAGCAGCTGCTGACCGTCCTCCTGCTGCTAGGTACCCTCCTCACAGCGGTACGTGCGCTGCTCTGCTCTGCTTATTTATTATATAGACAGATTAAATAAAAATACAATTTACGGACTAGACTAGGTATCTCTTGTGCTGAGCATGCATGATTAATATATATACGTATATACTAGGACTCCAAGCGCACTAGGCGGCGCCCGGATAAGCATTTCCTTTTAGTTCCGCATGCTTAAGCACGTGAAGCGCTAACCGGCAATCGTTTTGAGCAAGCAGACTGAACCTGGAGCATCTCCAAGAGGTTAGCCAAAAAGACTAGCCAAATTTACTGATTTATTTTAAAATAGATTTGAAAAAAAATACTATTGGACTCCGACGGACTCTTTTAAAACCTAGAGGCCGGATGGCTAGTGAAGTAGTCTATCCAAAAAGTAGAGAGCGAATGAGGTGGGATGGTGAGCTACTAAATTTGGAGAATCATTTATAGTCTGTTGGAGACATTTTTCCTCTAATAATAGCCAAATTTACTTTTAGAAAACGATTTGGCTAATCTCTTGGAGATGCTCCATTGTCCATGATTAGCATTGGTTGTACATCCCGTGCAGCTGCAGGCGCTCTGTAATCATGATCTAGATCATATATTTTTTTAGTTAAAAATAGATAGAGAATACAAGTATTAGATCTCATAGACCACATGGTGTATGCTAATTCAATTTGCTAATAGGCTTGCAATGCAATTAACCTTGGATAATGTATATAGTCCTAAAGGAACATTAGACAATAGACATAATGAAATGACAAAAATGACAAAACATAAAATAGTTACGTACCGTAACAATGTAGATCTCATTTCCTTCACAGAAGTGACGCCAGAAATATATGGAACAATCCACATGGTAGGAAAACCTATCTCCTTCCTTTTATTTCAAGATGGTCCGTGAGAAGCATGGTTTGTGAGTGTTTTTTAGCTTCAGGTTGTAGTCAGTAATGAGGAGCCCCTAAACCAAAATGACATAGCCAGAGATCCTGTGTAAGGGTGGCCTATAAATAAATTTCCAACATTTTTCATTATAATCAGAAATGGATACAAACGGAAAATGTCCAAATTAGACGCCACCAGATAAGCAGTAGCCATGACAGTAAAGTAAGTTAAAGGTAGATCATCAAAGCTCAATTAACAAACATAATAACTGCGTACAATCTTGAGTCATCGAAACGGGTCTGAAACCATGAACAGAGGGGAAAGAATATAGTAACCATTGAATTCAGCAACAGGCACTACTACAACATTCTTTCCATACGCGGACAAAAATAGTTTTCCCAGGCGGGCAACCGCCAGCCTCGCATCAAAAGCCTGCATTAATTGATGTTTGGGCAGGTGGACACTGCACCAGTCTACCAAAGTCAACGTTTTCGTAGGCGGACACAATGCCCATCTGCGAAAAATCAATCAAAAAAAACCCCATGGACAAGCCCGTCGAGCCCATCCACACCGTCCATGCCTGGATCCGCAGGCCCCCCTCCTCGTCATTGCCTACCCCGCCGGAGCTCGGGCCCCGACTTCCCACCGCCGGGCGCATGCTCCCGCCGCCGGATCCGGAGTGGAGGAGGGTGGAGAGCACTGGATCTGGAGCTAGAGGTGGTGGAGGGCACCGCCGGGCGCATGCTTCCCCGCCGCCGGGCGTGGCCTCTAGCTACCGGATCAGAGCTAGAGGTTGCCAAATCTGGAGCTAGAGGTGGTGGAGGGTGGTGGAGGTCGCCGGATCTAGAGTGGAGGTGGAGGGTGCCGGGGGAGACGGCCGTGCGCGGGGATCTAAAGGCCCATCACCGAGGGGAGCCCGAGGGAGAGGGCGAGAGAGAGAGAGAGAGAGAGAGAGAGAGAGAGAGAGAGAGAGAGAGAGAGGAGCGGCAGGGAGCCCGCCGTGGGGGAGCCAATATCAGTGGGAGCCCCCATCGAGGTGGAGCTCGCCTTGGAGGGGAGAGGAAGGGGGAGCCCATCACCGGGGACACGAAGGGAGGGAACCCGCCGGACCTGCACCGGATATGATCCAGATCCGCACTGGCAAGGGAGTGGGATGGAAGATGAGGGAGAGGGAGCTGAGGGGGGAGTCTTGGGCGCATAGAGAAATGACGCTAGGGTTTCGAGTCTTAGTATATATATGCGGAGTAGCTTATCAGGTTGGCTGGGCCTCAACGTCATTTCCTGAGGCGGGTAAAATCTGACCGCCTGCGTAAATCTATTTTAGGAGGCGGGCAAAAGCTGATCACCTGTGTAAAATCGATTTAAGGAGGCGGGCAAAATTTGACCTCCTGCGTATATAAAACGTCCGCCTCAGTAAATCCATTTTGCGAGACGCACAATTGTGATCGTCTCCATAAATAAAATAACCGCCTCAAAAATCCTCGGGTATTTTAGGAAACACCTCCATTTTGTGCTTGCCTGCATTAATATTTGATAATGTCTCATAAAATCATTTTTGCAATAGTGAGGCCCATACTTTTTTTTTTTTTTTTTGAAGAAAATAGGGGCTTAGGTTGTTACAGATGAGGAACCGGGCCCAATCCAAGGACACTATAAGGATGCTCTCATGTCTCATTGACCTAATAATGATAAGTTACTGATATGAATTCAACAACCATGATTGAAGCACTACGGTGTGTTCTTGGCTTCTTGCTGTGCTGCCATGGACACACTGTCAGTGGCAAGAGCTCATAAGAAATAGGTAGAAATAAAAGCAGAACAACCTAAAGTTCATATAAACGTACTCAGTTGCTAAGAACTCATGTTGATTGATGTAAGAAGAGCACGAAATATAACCTAGATAGTTATGCCAAACTACTGACAAAGAAATAAACATTAATTAAAGGCTCACTGGATTTAGCCTGTACTAATTGTGAACTACAGACACTTGGACACTATTATGATTCAGCTCACAAGGTTAAAAGCATCTCCAGTAGTACTACCTAAATGTCTATTTTGGTAACCACCCATTTTTCTACTACCCATATTTTGTTTCCAAATCATGCGTCGGCGTCAGGGACGGCTGCTGTGCTGGGGAGCCACGTCGTGGAGGTGCCGGTGGGGTGTGCTTGCGGCTAGGGGGCGGGCGAGGCATTTGTGGAAGGCCCCCCGCCGTGTCGAGGACAACACCGGTGGGGTGTGCTTCGCTGGCTAGGGGCGGCGGATCTGGTCGCGGGCCATCTTCGGCACTCCGGCGAAGCTAGGAGAAGGAACGGCGGTGAACTAGGTTGGGGCTGCTGTGGGGGAAGTTGCGCGTGGGCACGCACATGGGAGAGAAAACGACCGAACAAATTTTTAGGTAGTGAGTTATTGCCCCCACAGGAATAGGTAGTGGAAGGGGGAATTTGGGTAGCCAACAAATCTAAGAGGTCTGGTTTGTAGTCTGCTGGAGCTACTTTTTGGCCCAAACTGCACAAATTGGAGATAGGCAGTGTGTTTAGGTAGTCTGCTG
Organism: Hyparrhenia diplandra; assembly: GCA_015847255.1. NCBI lineage: Eukaryota > Viridiplantae > Streptophyta > Magnoliopsida > Poales > Poaceae > Hyparrhenia > Hyparrhenia diplandra. The sequence continues at coordinate 72,808 of JADLZK010006652.1, forward strand.
GAGTTGCTCTAACAGCCATGCCATGGAATTAGTTGTAGACCAAGTTTTAGATCGGCGCTATGAAATTTAGCGGCAGCCCTGTTCGGGCCACTATTGCCGCTATAGCGGCTATGGTCAGCGCTTATAGCGCTATTTGCAACGTAGTGTCAGCATGCAATTCACGCTATAGCGCCGCTATAGCGCTATTTGTTTCAAATAACAGGAAATCATGACAAGTATATAATTATAATCTGATAAATGATAATCTGATAAGTGATAATGATAACTATATAATAAAGTTCTCGCCCTCAAAGCAAACAATCATGAAGGCATCAAGTCAGTACATAAGCAAACAACCATAAAGTTCTTGAAATCACTCAATCACTAATAATTGGCTTTGGGTTGATCAATTTGCCAATAGCGCCATAATAGCGTTATGACGCTATTTGAGCTTAGCGCTATAAGCGCCAATAATAGCGAATAAGCGCCAAAAAGTGCAATTGCGTAGCGCGAGCTGCTCTGCGCCGCTATAGCATCGCTATAGCGCTATTTAAATCATGGGTTGTAGAGGAAGTGTGATAGAGAATTGAGCTAAAATCTATACATACTAATTTGACTGATATTGTGTAACCAGAGAGGACATGTCAGCTAAGCATACTAATTACATATAGAGAAACACATGAAAAAATTTATTTTAGAATGAACCTTGCTAGATTCCATATACTCAAGATTACATAGGCAAACAAAATTGTCTAATTTGTTAGTTACCTATAAATAGTAACAGAGATAAGGCAGGCAGCACGTACTACAAACTCACTTGGTTTTTGATTTGTCAAAAAAAAAAAAAAAAAACTCACTTTGTTTTTGCAGGTGTATGAGTGTGAAAATGCACATTCTACACGAGCATTGTCGCAGGTTCAGACAGCGAACAGAACACAATCTCACAACATCTGAAAAAAGAGTGGGAAAAAAACCAAACCTGAGGAAACGTAAGCTGGATGTACATATCAGACACAGACGGTGAGCAGTGCACAACCTCACAATATTTTGAAAGAAGAGTGAAAAAAAAAAAACAATCGCAAAAGAAACATAAGGTGGATGCCCATATAGAAGAGAAAGGAAGAAAGGGGAAAAAAGGCACGTGCTTTGATGATGTGGAACCTAAACTCAGAACCCTTTTATTCGTTGTGTCTCATGTTCGAAAAACCTAGATCATAACACTTCTATAGTCTGAAGGGAAGAAAGCAATTTTGACAAGATCAGAAAAAGTAAGAATAAAACACACCTCGGTTATGCTCTCCTTGCCAGGAAACGGTCTCTGTGGTTAGCAGCAGGTACTACATATGTTACCATATTTATTTGTTCGTCTCTGTCAAATTTGGCCAAAAAAAAAAAACGAATAGCTGAGTCCAATAATTAGAATATATATGACGACCTGGTTGAGGCCAATAATTAGAATCTGATGACAATCTGAATAAGTACAATAGAGTGAACACAATAAGGATTGCATTATTGCGACTGCAGTTAGGCTTACATCTGAGAAAAATCCTGCCATTGGTGCTCTCTATCTTCCTAGCTTGGCAGCTGTAGAGCAGGAAGGTGAAGGAACACCTGAAGACGTTGGCTCACAAGTTGGGGAGCTGCACCAGTTGTCTCTCGTTGTGGTTGGACATGACAGATCTGGCAGAGCAAATGTAACCAGAGCAGCATCCAGACCTTGCCGAAGCCAAAGCAGAGGTCGGTGCGCTGGTGCCTCCAGACAGGAAGCGAAGAATCTGAGGGGGAAAAGGAAAAAAAAAAAAAAAACTATTTGATTCTGAAAGCCCCGTCAGCATGGGCCTAAATCGAGGCAGAGGACCTCGGGCTCGGCCGTAACGAACCACTCCTCTAGCCGCTATAGTGTGTTTGGTTGCGTGGCCAATCGCTATCCATGCAAGCCAGTTTTTACCTGTTTGGTTGGGCTCGTTAGCTAGACCCGTGGAGGCCACCGACCACGCGTTAGGGGGGCTTGCGGGGAAACGGAGGGGGCGGACGTTTACCGTAGCCTGGCTTGAGCCAGCCGCTTGCCTCACCTCCTGTCGCTCGTCACCCCTCCATGCTTGAACGTCTGCGCTCCTCCACCTCCTCCACGCTCGTCTTGCTGGCGATCCTCCACCTCCTCCACAGTGCACCGGCGGTCCTCCACCTTGTCCACGCTCGTGCGCGGAGCTCCTCCACCTTGTCCATGCTCGTGCGCTGGCGCTCCTCCACGCTCGTGCTAGGGCTCACATGGTGTCGCGGCGGTCTTGCACGGCAGGGGCGCAATCGTGGGCTCGTGTTGTAGCCAGGTCGCCCGGCAGGGCGCGTGGGGAGCTTGTGTGGTGGAGCCCCTACGCCATGGCCTCCGAGGACCACCAGACCTCTAAGATTCCAGATGCACATCTTCCGGATCTCACCTCTTCCGGGCGACAATGATTCTGCCATGGTTGTGCACACCCGGCGAGCAAGAGCAAGCGAGAGGAGGGAGGGAGGAAGAGCAAGTGCAGGAGGGAGAGATTGAGTGCCTCCCATGGCGACGACCGGCATCCTCGCTCAGCAGTTGTTTGATGAAATGTTTCAATAGGGGTGAACTTACCAGTTCATAGATGTGGTGATTCAACCTAGACAAAGCAGCCAACCAAACACATCCTAGGAAAGCCAGGCCTAGCAACTGCAACCAAACAAATGTATCTTGCATTATCCAAGCCAGGATTTAGTTGGCCAGGCTTAGTTGTCTAGCCAGGCTAGCTTTTAAACATGAACCAAACACACCTTTATAGCGTTGCCCAGCAACCGCAGCCATGAGCATGCCCACATGATGCGGGCGAAGCACCTCCACATGGCTCGCATCGGTAGCGGTGAGTGCAACACCGAGGCTAGGGGAGCTAGCATAGACAAAGGGACGGTGAGATGGATGTAACGGTGATGGGTAGGAGCATCTCCAAGAGTTTTTCTAAAATTTACTCTCTAAATTATTATTTAGAGAGTCATTTAAGTAAAAGTCACATTCTATGTCTTTGTACACAACTTTTTTATATCTTGTGAGCACTCTAAAGAGTCATTCTCACTCTCCATCTTTGGCTAGTAAGAAATCGGAACAGAGGGCGTTTATTTTTGGAGATTAAAGAAGTTGTTAGAGATTTTTTTTTTTTTCACCAAAATCTCTATTCCTATAAATTAGGAAGGATATAGAGAGTCTTTTGGAGTTGCTCTTAGTAACGAAGCACAGTGAAGTGTATGTATGGAGTTAACGGAGACCCCCACGGAGGAGACAGCGTGGAGATCGGTAAGGGGATGGACGGAGGGGGCGAGGGATGGGGAGGCGGCCAGGAGAGCGGCGTTGGGATGTGTGGCTGGCGGCCGATTTTTATGAGAGAGACTGGGATCCTCTTTGGTAGGCAACCGTGTAGGAACCGATTGAACCCATAGGCATAAAGAAAATAAAATAACAACATCTATGATACCAAACAAGAATCATTAGATTCTTTATTAATTATACTTTTATAGTATATCTATTTGATATCATAAATCTTTATAATTTTTATAATTTTAATCAAACTTGAGATGCTTTAACTCTCCAAGAAAGTTGAAATGACATAATTTAGGATGGAGGAAGTACTATCACTGAGCTGCTATAGCTAGATAAAGCTCCATCCATTTTAAATTTCAAGTTATTTTAGTTTTGTCATGAGTTAAATTTTATTCTAATTTAATCAAGTTTATTAAAAAGGTATTATAAACGTCTACAATTTCAAATCACCATAAATCAGAAAACATTTTTGCAGTGTGGATCTTGTTCGATGTTGTAGATGTCTGTGTATTTTTTTATAAACATAATCAAACTAGAGAAGCTTGATTTGTGATAAAGCTAAAAATAACTTATAATTTACAACAGATATATGGAGTAGCTATTAATTAGGTTTTGTGCTAACGGAAATAGACTGACGACGATGGTCACTCTATATATACAGGGAAGCCGGCGACTATCGACGTCGACACCACCGCTATCGACGATATCGTCATTAATTCCCTGTGGGCCTACAATGGACACCACGGCTATCAACGCACTCGTCACGGGTTAAAGCTCGATGACGACCAAAATTGTTAAGGCTAGTCAGGAAGCCTTCCATCACAGTGTTGTGACTTATGAGACTATGAGGTCGAAGCTTGTTCTTAATGGATGCCTTATACTAAACTTCTATGTCATCAAATATAATATATTCTGACTTTGGTATTTTTAAGACGCGAACACTTTATACTACCTCTGAGGATTGCCTTCTAGTAAAATCGTTTTTTTATAGTGACACCCACTAAGTCAGTTGCACTAAGTCACTTATTGCTTTTTACAAGGTCTGCCACCTTCATGCTCCAAATCCGATCAAACACCTCCTCTTCAAGAGCCAACTGACTCCATGAAAATTCCACGTTTGATTTTGGTAATTAAATGGTAACTAGTGGACTGACGCTTTTACTTGAGATGATTAAGCTAGGGTTCACATGTGAGGTTGAGCAAGACATGGAGCAAGGTGGAGTCGGTGAAAGCCACAAGATGCAAGTGCTCAACATGGAGTTGCAAGTGGTTGCATGAAGGTGGAAGAAGTTGGAAGCCCGAACGCAGAAGTATAATTTATAGGATTTTTTGTTTCCTGCCCAAGGTGCAATTGAGTGTACGGGTGGATTTAGGATAGATAGCCGTACTATCTAAAGCTAATAGAGTTGTATAGTGCAACTAGGTGAAGATTAAGAATGCATTTGCATTAGACCTAGTGACATGATGACGAAGCAAGTGAAAACTTTTTAAAAAATTATTTTAAAAAATACTAAATGCAAAAGGTGTGTGATTCCGTGGAAATTCATTTTAGAGCTGGCCAATTTGAAAAAGGTTTTGAAAGAGATACTTGGTGAGGTGGCTGAGCACTCATGGGATCTCTCCGGCAGGGACGGCCCAGAAAAAATTTAGGATGGGCTGAACATCACTTTCGCTGGCCGCCGCGTCCCAGTGAAGTGGCGCGGTGCTTTGCCTCAAGCGCCATTGCGGGCTGCCGGCCTGCGTGCTCGCGCCGCTACTTGCGGTGTGTGCGGCCTGCCCGTCGGGCGCCCGCTGTTGGCGCCCGCCCCGCCGCCTCTCCTGGATTGGCTCTGGCGCCCGCAACCAGGAGGCAGGGGGAGCCGCGCCCTCCCGCCCGCCGCCCGGGGGAGTCGGCCGGAAGCCGCCACCGTGCGCCGGGGTCGGGGGGCGAGGGAGACTGCGACGGGAAGGGGCAGAGGGGGGGTTCACGGTGGGCGTGGAATTGTGGATGGATAGTGCTTCTTTCACCTATTGTCTATTGGGCTTTGGCGGCTTGGGCTTTGACTTGATAATGTTCTGTCCCTATAAAATAAGGCAACGTGGTAGGTGCAAACCAACCCTCCGTGCAACCTATACAAACTTCTAATCACACACGGGTCATAGGATGCCGATCCAAGGGTTAGGTAATTTTACAATTAACCCCCGCTCTAATCACACTTTTTGCAAATCCCCTCCCACCTCCCAGTGGTTATCACCTCGTGCCCCTTGGATCTACATCCCGTGGCCCAGATTAGGTTTGCATAGGTTGCACGGAGGGTTAGTTTGCACTAGATATGTTCCCATAAAATAAGGCCCAAAACATCTCAGCTCTTCCTATTCTATACAACATATCGTGAAATTTGTTACTAAAAAAACATATACGTGAAATTTTAGGGTCGGTCTACACCCCCACCGAGTATTTTTTTAGCCTACCATCACTTTCGTTTTCCTCGAAATCAAATTAACTAAAATAATATTACCAAATTGTTGGCGATTAAATCGGTAACACACGAGATATGGAGCTAGATCGCTCGATGTAGGGCAAGCCGAATTTGGGAATCGGCCGGCGCCTAGGGATATCCACACGGACCTTGTGCCTCGGCGATGGCGCGATCACGCAAGACACGTCGTGGGAGGAGCCTCACCGGGGGGAGCGATCACGCAACACTACTACATGATTGATTTTGCGTGGTGTTTGGATTTTTATTTTCCGTGGCGGGCATTTGAGAAACCGCCACGGAAAATAGGTGGCTGGCCCCCCCAGGGGAAAAACCACCACGGTTAATCCCTATTAACCGTGGCGGGCATTGTTAAAAACCGCCCACGGTTAGCGGTTAATACCTATTAACCGTGGCGGGCATTGTTAAAAACCGCCATGGAAAAGGCTGGGCTATAAAAACAGCCCCACCCTTCTTCCTCCCGCGGGATTTCTCCCATTTTTAGGGTTTTGAGCTTCAAAACCCTAAAAAAATCACCATTTCACGGGGGGGGGGTTTTGCCCTTTGATTTGTTGAAGTTTGGCACGCAAGGGGGTATTTCTCCTCTCTCTCCTCTCTTTGAGATCTAATTGAATGGGGTATTTCTCCTCTCTCTCCCCCCTCTCTTTGCATGCACCCTCTCTTTGAGATCTAATTGAATGGTGTGCTCTCTCTCTCTCTCTCTCCCTCTCTCTCTCTCTCCCTCTCTCCCCCTATCTCTCTCCCTCTCTCTCTCCATCTCTCTCCCCCTATCTCTCTCCCCCCTCTCTTTTGAGATCTAGTTGGTCCTCGATCTCTCTCTCCCTCCTCTCCTCCCCTCTCTTTCTCCCCTCTCTCTCCCCCCCTCTCTCTCTCCCTCTCTCCCTCTCCTCCTCCCTCTCTCCTCCCCTCTCTCTCTCCCTCCCTCATTTGAGTGCTCTCTTTCCCTCTCTCTCTCCATCTCTCCCCCTATCTCTCTCCCTCTCTTTTGAGATCTAGTTGGTCCTCGATCTCTCTCTCCCTCTCTCCTCCCCCTCTTTCTTTCCCTCTCTCTCCCCCTCTCTCTCTCCCTCTCTCTCCCTCTCTCTCCTCCCTCTCTCTCTCTCCCTCTCTCCCCTCCCTCCCTCTCTCCCCCCTCTCTTCCCCTCTCCTCCCTCTCTCTCTCCCTCTCTCCCTCTCTCTCTCTCTCAATTCCTCTCTTTTTGCACTTAATTAACTCTCTCTCTATATATATCCTCAATTCGATCCCTCGATCTCTAATCATTGATCATTTCGATCTCTTTGCTCAGTTTTAATTAATTTGAGCAGCGGTGCGTCATGGCGCGCCGAACAGGAATTGGATGTATAGGCCGAGGACAAGTGTGGATTTCATTAATGATGTGTGAAAGAAGTTTATGCCCGTCACGCTTGAAGCATCGAATCGGGTCGGGTTCGGAAGAAATGGTGTGCCCGTGCTATCTTTGCAAGCATATGTTCTTACACAAGGATGATGTCGCGGATGGAGCACTTGGTACGGTTTGGTTTCATCGGGAGCCGAGGTACACCGTGGTGGAAGTATCATGGCAAAAAGAACCGAGTGTCGCGGCCGGTTCATCCGGAGGACCCTCGGCGACAACACCGGAAACAACGGTGGTGGACGACGGGACGAGAACAACCCCACCATCGGGATGGAGAAGCGGTTGATAATCGTGATTACATCACCGTAAATGAACCGTTGGAAGACTTGCTTAAGACAATGGGGGTGGAGATGATGGTGGCGGTCGATTAGTTGATGACATGTCGCCCGAGGATCTTTGAGCTTTTTGGAGGATATTGCTAACCTCAAAGATGAAGATGACGTGTTGTTTGGCAATCCAAGATGGCTCGAGAATTTTAGGATGATGAAGCAGCGGCAATTGACCCTCTACAAAGATGACGGCAAATGTCCAAAAAGCATTGCACGGTGCTAACGTTTTTTTAACCTAACGATGTTGATCTTTGAAGGCTCGCCACGGGTGGTCGGACACCGCCTTCAATGGACCTGTTACGGGTCCTCGGTGACACTTTTTTTTGAGAGGGGAATAAGGTGCTGCCAATACCTATCGGGCGAAGAAGCCGATTCGTCCCAATGGCGATGAAGCTTAGGAAGTTTCATGCATGCCCCCTAACCATTGTATTCTATACCGGGTGATCGGTATAAGGACTTGCAGAACTGTCCGCACTGTGGCGTTAGTCGTTACAAGAGGAATGCTGGTTGTCGTGCCGCCGATGAGGAGGGACCGTCGAGAGGGCCCAAGAAGCAGAAGACGGGCAAGAAGAAGCAGATGCCACCTCCCCGAGGACGAGGAAGAAGAGGGTTACACACGGAGGAAGATCCCTGCCCTATCGGTGTGGTACCTACCCGTGCTCGATCACCTGCGTGCAATTTTTGGGAACCCAAAGGATGCCAAGTTGATGTCATGGCATGCATCAGCGGAACACACGAAAGGGTGATGGCAAGCCGCGACACCCCTCGGATGCCAAAACGTGGAAACACATCAATGACATGTTCCCGAGTTTAGAGACGAGCCGAGAACGTGGGTTTAGCGTTGGCGGAGTCTCGACGGGATGAATCCGTTAGGAGACCTCAGCGAAGACGCACAGCACCTGGCGGTCACCCCCACCATATACAACCCGCCTCCCACGAGTGTCCGGCGCAAATATCTTCTATTGGCCATGCTAATTTCTAGACCCAAGCACGGGCAATGATATAGATGTGCTCATTGAGCCATTAATGGAGGAAATGGCGGAACTATGGAAAGGGGTCAACATTATGGATGCGTCCAGAAGAAGAAGTTCACTCTAAAGGCCATGATAATGGCCACCATCGATGATTACCCCGCTCTCTTCTCATTGTCGGGCAGATTAAAGGGAAGAAGACAGTACGCAGTTTGCATTGAGAATACTTGCTCCATTTACCTTAGTGGATCCCAAAAGGCGGTGTATATGAAGCATCGTAAATTCCTCTCGCGCAAAGAACAGGCACGGGGAAACTTCGATGGATGAGTTCTTTGTGGCGAGCCGTAGGCTGAAACGAGGAGCCGAAAAGGGTAAAGTACGGGCCAAAGGTGTTTGAAATGGTGAAGAACATAAAACCACCAGTTTGGAAAGAAGAAGAAAGCGGGTGGGTGGGCCAAAGCAAAAGAAGAAGCGGAAGCGGAACAACACGGCGATGGAAGAAGAAGAAGAAGCGTAAGGTAACCCAATCCGACACCGCCCAAAGTCCCATTCAAGAAGCGGTCGATTTTCTTCAAGTACCTACCATACTTGGAAGATGCTCTATACACCCCATGCCATCGATAACATGCATCTACGTAAGAATGTCTTCGAGAGCTTGGTCGAGGATTTTGCTAGACATCAAGTCTAAGATGAAGGACGGTGTCAAGTCACGTCGAGGATCTTGCCGACATGGGCATCGAGGGGCCGAACTTCACTCGACCCCGGGGAATAGCGGAAAAGTTGACCTTCGACCCGCGAGCTACAACCCCGACCGCGGGATGAAAAAGACGGATTTTTGCAAATGGCTCGAGGGATGTCAAAGTGCCGACCGGTTTACGTTCCAACATCAAGAGCATTGTATCGATGAAAGACCTCTACTTTGTCAAACTTCAAGGCCCATGATCGCCATGTTATGCCGACGGTGTTCCTTCCAATTGTGATTAGGTGCATCGGCCCGCAGTTCGTGAAGATGGTCGTTACATACTGTGCTACTTTTTAATTGCATCACGTAGAAGGTCATCGCCGAAAAGGACCTCCCGCACTGAAAAGAGTTCATCGCCGGAGACTATGTGCCGGCTCAAGATGTGCTTACCACCCGTCTTTCTTCGATATTATGCCACACCTCATGATACACATGGTTGATCGATAGAAGAACTGGGGCCTCTCTACCCGCAAAGAGATGTGGATTTAACGAGCGGTTCATGTCCTCTCTTAACATATCCGTCCTTAGAAGGTGCATACCCCGGAGGGCTCTATGATAGAGGCATACACAACGAGGATGTTAGCTCGGCCGCACTAGATACATCCGGGATGGAAATGCAATTGGCCAACCCGACCACCCGCATGAAGCGGAGAAACCGCGGGGATGGGATCTTGTGAGGGGAGAAAAGTAATGGAACCGATATAGACCAAGAAACAATTGAAGAAGCCCATGATGGCCTCTGAACCAGTTAGTATCAATGGAAATGTGGGTTGAGAAGCATCTGGCGCTTGTGTTGACCTCCTTTGGCGCTTTTGTTTAAAGCGCGTTGTATATGATTGTCTAAACTATTCTTCTAATACAATGATACATAAATCTTTTACGTATTTGAGGAAAAAGTTCTCCCCCCACCGCGCCTCCGGCTCTCCTCGCCGCCCTCCTCCGCCGTGATCTCCAGACACCACCACTCCAACCCCCGTCAACTCCGTCGCCGAGCACGCGGGACTTCGGCTTCTTCGTTCCGGGCCTCAATGACGAGTGCCACGCTGCCTTGGCGTCGTTGAGTCTTCTTCTTTCTTCTTCTTCTTGTTGTTGTTGTTGTTCTTCTTCTTCTTCTTCTTCTTCTTCTTCTTCTTCTTCTTCTTCCATTACTGGGTTTTTATTAAGAGAAGGAAGCAATTACAAGCATACCAACGGTGTGTTGGGAACTATATGTACATTTTAGAATCACTCTTGGTCCCATCACTCCCACGCTAGATTTCATATTTGCCTTGGCGACACCCGGGGTCATGTCGGTAAAATCCGAGGGCCTTGTACAGAGACTTTAAAATAGGCCCTACTTGCCTAGAAAAAAAATAGAACAATAATAACATGTACTCAGCATTGCGACAAATCAAGAATTGTACATATTCAATCCTTGGTTGCCTCTACTCTTCAGTCATAATGCGGATGGTGTTCAATCACTTGACAGAGCGCATCGGCCAACTCTAGTGAAGACGGTGATAATAATAGATGGATTTTTCAACGCCACTAAAAAGAGACGCAAGTTTGCAAATAATCCTAGAGTTGGCCGTGTTTGATGGGGCATAAATTTTTAGGCCCCTACGAATGGGAGGTCCCACATGATCCATACGTTTTGCACGTGCATGGGGCGCGACCCCGACCGAGGCAACAACCACCTTGATGTCATTACCAAAACCTTTTAGCATTAGGAAAGAAAGACAAATCATCAATGTCTTGACAAGGATACAAACACTATTGAGTGATTCAAGAGTACCATTTCAGGAAAAGTATGTGCTATGGTTTTCAATTTCAAAATAAAAACTCCAAGTATGCTTCAGAAGTTGGGCGGTGATGCACGGGTGCCCAAAGGCAACATTGTAGACACTTCAAAAATCCACATGTATAAGGAATGACATGGAATGACTTTAATGCTAGTGTCACATCTTTTGAAGTCATGCTTCATAGTTACATATAAAGCGTGTTTCGAGGACGAGTAACAAATAAGTGCAGGGAGCTTGTTGGCGCATCCTTATTGCATACTTTTAGCTACCAACTTTTACCTAAAACAAACACCAAAGTTAGGTATACGGCTTATAACTGAACAACTCCATAAGTTTTGGTGTTTTACCATTTGTAGGAAGCCATTTGTAAAATTACGTATAAAGGGATAGAAAATATAAATTAAACATCAGAGGTATGGGGGTATTATGGGGGAATATTCTATGAACATCTCCTCTCTCCTGCCCTATATAAATGGAGGCCATCTCCCTCTCATGACACACACCACCAAGGAGCCCCAGAGGTGACAACTCCGATCGGTCCTTTGTATTACCATGTTAGTGTTGGTGTTTCATAGAACTTTTAGCAACCTAACCACGATCACTCCTTCCTATTCTTTTCGAGGACTAGAAAGAAACTATGCTTTCGAAGTTCCTATCACTATGCTTGACCCTCATACAACAATCACTCAAAACTAACTTCATGTTAATACAATGTAAGTACTAAAGAGAACTAATTGTATAACAACCACTTATAGTTAATTAACGAGTGACACACGCATTTACACATACGTGCATTTCGCATCCTTCTTTACCATAACCAATCCATTGTCACTTCTCGTACGAACTAATATTTTGCATCTAGCGATACCAAATGCCCCACAATACATATCATTCCCTCTATCAATCAGCAAAAGTCCCTCCATGTGAACTTTTTTACAAGCTAGAATTTCTCGAGAATGAAGGTTTCATCGTATCTAATGATGATAACAACGTGTCGATTCTCCAACCACCCCCATCTCATCAAGACTATAGTCACGCCCATCTAAGACTCTGCCAACCTGCAAGTAACAAAAATTAAGAAGTCGCCCGCCCAGACTTTATCAACTTGCAAACAAGTAACAAAAATTTAAAAATTAAGCAATTCATCCATCCATTGGGTACATATTCATTTTGATCAAAAAAAAGAATATAAATAATCAACCAACAAAATAATAGAAGAATGTTGATGACACAGTCGCATGAGACAATGTGTGACAACTAACAGTAGCTAAATCACTAGTGACTGAGCTGCTAAACACTAGAATAAAATGCAACCGAGCAAACGGAACTTAACACAAAACAATGGTAGTATTCAAATCCAAATACTAGAATACATTCTACTAATTAGAAAAATAGTAGCATCCTCTTTTAATTAGTGTCTTAATTATTACCCCTGATTATTAATACTCTAAGAAGCTCTCATCACAGCCAAGAGACGCCGTTAAAGGGCTAGCTACTACTTAAGAATCTTATGGGAGTACGCGTTTATTAGTCCTTGTTGAAATATGAAATAATCATCAATAGTAACACCAAAAGCCTAAAGAATATAAACACAATTTATAATTTAAGAGTATGGAATGAGATTACTCGAATTTTACAAAGACCAACACGTAGAAGTGTAATTATTTATTTACCGTGATCTGTTTGGCTGGACACTACATCCCAACATATATATAATTTTTCTCTTTTGTCGTACTCCAAACCCTCCTCTATAAACCTCCCTTACACCCAAAGTGTACTCCAAACCCTCCTCTACTGAACCTCCCCTTACACCCAAAGTTTATCAACTGTTGACATTAAGGAGGTGCTGCTCTCGGACATCTACTGAACCTCTCTTACACCCAAGGCTTATCATGTTGTTGACATTAAGGAGGTGCTGCTCAGACAGATTCAAAAAGGTCCTTCGTTGAGAAAAGGTTGGTATCATCGATCAAAACAGTGCAGTTGATGTTGTGATTATTCAACTCTTGGATTAGATGTTGCTAATGTTTATGTGTCTAGTTTATCTCCCATAAACTTGAAATACCTTAGTGATGCCTGCTTTTTAGAACTTTGTCGGTATGAGAATTGTGACATACCACTATGAAGTAAAATATACATTCTTGTACTATGAATTTTGTATTTGGTCACACATTTTGTTTTGAAACACATAATTTCTGTCTGAAATTATGTCGTGTGTAAGAGTGGTATCGACTTCCTTTCAGCTTTGCAAACTCAGTCGTGACTTTTTTTTGAGCATCAACTCAGTCGTGAGATTTAGCTGCTACTAGCACTAGTGCTACTTTTTTTTTGGACAAAGCATACACGAGCTTTTATTGATTAAAGATAGTTACATCGTCTAATACAAGTTGAAGAATAAAACTAGGGGGTTCATCGACCCAAATACAATCTGTCTTAACTTGCATAGCTCGCTTTGCCAATTCATGCACTACTCGGTTAGCATCTCTACTACAATGCTCAATATGAATTTCCTGGAATCCACTCAACATAGTACTGCATTCGTCATAAATTGCAGCTGCCGTGTTTGCCGAGAATCCCCCTCCTTCCCTCATACAATCTGTGCCTGAAGGTCAAGTTTATTACCTCCAATATATGATGAACATAAATTGCAAACTAGTGCTACTTGGTTTGGCCCGTGCAACTCATGTCTGATGTCATATTCATATACATACCTCTGCTGGTTTGTTATTGTTTATATATATCCTTTGTACCTAGTTAAAAAATGAAGAATAAATAAATTATGGATGCATTATCTCCTCTGCTCTCTTCTGTTTTTTCTCTTTTTGAGACCGAGAGGCAGGGGAAGAGGAAGGGAGTGAGTATAATTCATACAGTCATCTAGACTGCAGATCACTTCATTGATAAGAATGAACAAATGAAGAATGTGTGGTGGATGGATCACTGGGCGGAGAGCGCGTTGCCTGGCAGCCCAGGACTTAATTTGCACCCAGCTTGGCCTGCCAGACTTCCTCGATCGTCGGCGCTGGTGTCAGAGCTCCGCCGCCGCCGCCTGACATCCCACTAGCGCGCCATCCGCAACCACCGGTATCAGCTGCGGCGACGCGAACCGTGAAGGCACCGCCCTGCTGCATCCCTTTGGTTTCTGCGGCGAGATCGGGGTGCCTTTTTCCGCGTGCCCGCGCAGCAGCGGCCGCGGCGAGGTTGGAGCTGAAGCTGCGGACGGCCCGCGCGCACTGCTCTAGCACGGCGGCGCGTTAGGATGGGTCGCAGAGGCCAACGAGGTCGATGCCAGGGAACTTGACCCAGCCGTTGTCGAGTGTCGACGCCCGCCGCGGTCGACGAGGTGGCAAACAGGAACGACGGTCGATGGCGTTGGTCTGCGAGCGTCGTGGTAATGCCGAGGTGGTATGCGAACACGTGGCAACGCCTGGCGGCCAGGCTGTGTGCCAGATATGGACGTCACCCAGCCGCCATGGCCTGGCACGCGATGGCGTGCTGGTGCGGGGCCACGCTCGGCCGCAGATGTACCTGCTAGGATCGCCGGCGGAGTCGAGCAGTGCCACCACTTTAAGAAGTCCAGCCTCGCCGGGCTCGAGCGCTCCGTGATCGCACGCGACCGGCCTGTATGCCCTGTGCGACGTCGACATCGAGACCACGAGCTCCTCCGGCCGGCTCAGCTCCACCGTCGTCACTAGCAACAAGATTTTTTTTTGGATATTCTGCTTAATCATCCAAACAACACTTGAAATTAATTGTTAGAACATATATCCATATTCACCCAAACAAAAAAATTGAATTTGAATCAACACTATGTAAAGTCTGGAATGAGTTGCAATTCCATATTTGCATACATGCAAACAGAGCCTTAATAAATTGTTGGATGCTATCTTTAAGAAGGAAAGCAAGCAGCAGCCAGTGCCATATACTCCGTATATGCCAGTTCCCCTACTCTCTGATCGATCAGGCATGTCATTTTGTTTTCTGCCACTCCATTTCTTGCTGACATTATTTGCACTTCGTTCCAGAGTCGTTTGGAGGGACCTTACAAAAATGTTTAGAGGAAAAAAAAACCCAAAGGAAGGAAGGAAATGTACTGAATATAACATTATTATTTTACTTTAGCAGTTTGCAACCATACATGCATATATGTCGTCAGACCCAGACCTTATGCTGCCATGCCATCAGATCATCGATATATTCAACTGAAGACAACACATTTCACGTTCACGAAACCGAAGGCAGATAGTGAGATGCATGGTGCTCCTGTCCCCTGCTCCACTAGGGAGAGGAGAGCTGAGTGGGAGCCATATATAATGTACATGGCTTGGCTTGCTCTTACCGTTCAGCTTCGGTCATATCATCCTTTAGTGGTGAACAAGAATCGTCTCATCATCATCATCATAGATTCATATATAGGAGAAAGGTAGTGGACGATCATATACGTCTCTGTCACGTCTACACAACAAGTATTTATTGTGTAAACTAAAAAGAAATCAGCAAACATAAAAGGGACTTCCTTTCCAATTCTTCGAAAGGATCCTTTAAAAAATGTACATATATATACTCACTCCATGTAAAACGCAACCAACCCTTTAACTTTTTTCATAATTTAAATGGTTGGTCAATTCAAATAATATTAGGAGTATAATAACTTTTTTCATCAAAATTAAGTACTTTATGTACACTTATATATGTTGAAGAAGCATATATCTATCTATGAAGAAGCATCCAAACATGAAACTTATAACCTTGAAATCAAAGTTATCAAATACTTCCCCGTTCTAAATTATAAGTCGTTTGACTTCTTTTGGTCTAAAAAGTTTATTATTATGATAGCATGCATGCATGACCTAACTCTCAGCATGTCTTGGATAATATTTGCGTATATCAGCAAGTACGGTCTCCATGACACAAATTTTAGCACTACAATTTCTCCTAGGTAGTCCCTTCATCACAAAAAAAAAAATGTAATTCTCATTTTCCAAGGACAACTCTATATATTGAATAGTAC
>JADLZK010006653.1:0-93463 GCA_015847255.1 Hyparrhenia diplandra
ACCAAAGTAGTGACTATCTCAAAGAATGCTAGACTCGACTTCGAGGCAACATCACCCGCTTCCTCCTCACGACCATCGCGATATTAAAGCTACCGGGTCGCCGAGGACCTCCGTGGTGTCGACCGGCGATAATCGAACACAAGCTTAACATCAAAGAGGGAGCAACCCTTGCAAGCAAAAGCACCGCAAATGTCCCAAGAAAGAAAGCAGAAAACAAGTAAAGTCGAGGTCAATCACCTCCTAGACGCCAAAGTGATAAGACCAAGCAGCATCCAACCCGCTATCTAACGTGGTCTTGGTCAAAAAGCAAAGCCTCCTCAAAAGACAAGGCAGAACTCCTCGAGGTGGAGAATGTGCGTGGACTTCACAAGCTCAACAAGGCATGTCCGGCGACGATTTCGCTACCTCGCATCAAGGCCAGATGCAAGCCTCGCTGGGTGCGAAATGCTATCGCTGCCGATTGTTTCTCGGGCACCACCAGATCCGGATGAGCAAAGAGGACGCAGGAGAAGACTGGGGCCATAACACCCACCCGACATACCGCTTCGAGGATGGCAGAATACCCCTTGAACGCAGTGGTCTACTTTCGCAAGAATGACCGCAGGTCCTCGGCAGACGACAAGGCAATTTTCGGCCTATGATGACTACATTGTTGGCCGTAGCAAAACCCGGCAGACCATATAGCGCACTAAAGAGTTCTTCCTGAAACCGCTGGGCCAAAGCCTGCTAAACCCCGCAGTGCGCTCGGAGTCAAGTAGGCGGGTAAGTTGCTTTGGGTGCCTAGTCTCCTAGTGGGGCATCGGGGTTTAACCCAACCAAGATTCAAGCAATCACTCAAATGGAACCCTCGACTTAACAGAAATTGGCACAACGCCTCGTGGCCGCATGGCCTCCCCGGAAAGGTATTCATCTCTGGCACCCCAGAGCGGCCTACCTTCTTTTCGACATCGAGGGCATCGAGCCTTTCAACCGGGTCCAACATGTGCCAGTTGGGCCTTCGATCACGATCTCAAGCATTACCTCCCTCAACCCGACAACCCCCAAGAACACCGTCGGGCGAGGGCCTTCCTCCTCTATGTAGCGGCCTCCGACGCCGTAAAGCTTACTGCCCCCGCCAAGGAAGTCACCAGAAAGACCAAAAGCGCATAACCCCCATCTACTATGTATCAAGTCCTCGAGGGTCCTAAAAGCAACTACACCGAGCTAGAGAAGGTGGCATACCGCCGCCATGGCCGCAAGAAAGCTACACTATTTTCACCACACGAGATCACAAGATCGCCTTGCTTCCGCTAGAGAATATTTTCGTAAAACCTCGAGTCGCTGGGAAGGATAGCACGCTGGGCTTACGTAACCGGGCGATCACGATCAAGTTCAGGGGCGTAATCAAAGAATCAAGTCTCAAGTTCCTCGCAGACCGGGGTAGACTGACCGACCCGACGTGATACAATCGCCGCTGGGTTGGACCCAATTTGACAAAGATACACCGATGGAGCATGGGGCTCAAGGGCGCTGGGATCGCAGCCATCCTTATCTCACGGCCCGTAAAGCCTCCGCTTACGCAGCCGAGGTTGGAATTTCCATGCACCAACAACATCGCAGAATACGAGGCAGCTCTATTGGCCCTAAACAAGCTTCGGGCTCTATCAAAGAAGGGCCATCATCGAATGCACTGAAGTCGCCCCTCAAAGCCATGTCGAAAAGCCGCAGCCCCGAACCTTAACTACGTAAGTACCTCCTCGTGGTCCGTAAAAACGGAGGCCTTTTTTCTTGGCATCACAACAAAACCATAGCGGGAGGGACAACGGTGAGGCCGACGTAGCTAGCAAAGGCAGCGGTAATGCAAAACCCGCTACCCCCGTGACGTGTTCCACGAGGTCCTAACAAAAGCGGGCCGTCGAAGGGTCCCCGCCAAGACCCAAGTTTAGAACGCCATAGCAAGCTTAAGATTGAGGGCCCCGCTAATAGCATACATCAAAGGCCACCTCGAACCCGAGTCAAGGGAAGAGGAAAAAGATAGATGTAGGTGCAGTGGATAATGATTGGCTTGCAGCTCTACAAGGCATCGGCCACGGCCAGTGGGCTCAAGTGCTGATCGCCCCGAGGGAAGAGCAATCCCGCAGGCGCACGAGGGCATCTCAAGGGCTCACACAATGGACCCCGCCAAGACCGGGTTGGAAAGGTGTTCGTGCAGGTCTTCTATTGGCCCACCGCATTAAGTGATCACCGAAAATCTTGTAAAAACGCTACAGGGTTGCCAACCAATGCCCCCATCACTCAACCTCCCCCGGGCGCCAACCACACCAATGTGCCCAACATGGCCCCTCCGTAGATGGGGAATCGACCCCGCCGGGCCAATGCCGCCAGCACTGTAGAAACCCCTCCGCTAATTTAGTTGTAACTATTGAATACTTCACAAAATGGATCGAGGCCCGCCCCTAGCAACAATAACCTCGCTCAAAGGTGTAAATTTTCCCGCAACAAATCATTTGCCGCTTCGGGGTCCCAAGAGAAATCACGTGAGACAATGGCACACACCGATCGCGAGGCTTCAAACAATTCCCGCCTCCGATTGAACCAAGATACACTTCGCCTCCGGCCGACACCCCCAGCCTAACGGCCTCGCGGGAGAGGGCCAACGGCACAATATCAGCAAGGCATCGCCTAAAAATTCGTGGCAAGCCAAGGTACCAATTGGCAGAGCATCTCACACCAATTGGTCCGTCACATAACACCAATGAATGCAGAGCAACAAAGTTCAATTTATTCAAACTACTGTTCGGGAAGAGGCCGCGGTTCCCGCAGGAGCTAACCCACGGCTCCCCAAGAACAACCCCTCGCGCCAACAAGAGAACCCTCGCCGCTGACCTTGTCGAAGAAGTCCGCAATCAGGCCGCCTCAACCTCCGCCATACCAAGAAGAAACCCGCAAATGGCGCGTGACAAGAAGGTCAAGCCTCATGACCTCGCAGCCGGGGACTTCGCGCCATCGAAAAGCAAAACGCCAAATGGCAGGCAAGTTTGTAGCCATGGTCGACTTTCCTTGTCACAAAGTCGACAAGACCCGCTCAGACACCGCAAGACCTCGATGGAAACGACACCTACCACGCACTGAACATAGACTTTACCTCCCGCAAATACTACCCATAGCGGCGCCACACCTCGCGCTCACGAGCCGTAAGATTTCCCCCTGCTCATTTTCATTGTTCCTTTCTATAAGTTTTTGTAAGATCAGATCATGTAACCGGGCTGCACTTTTTCCTTCCCGGCTGGGGCGCGAGGTTTTTTAACGAGGCAAAGACCCCATTTTATCAATATATGCAGATTTTTCCCCGAAAAAACTTGTCTCCGCTTATGTTTTCAAAACACAACGCCGAAAGGGGCGAAGCGGTGACCCTCCGCCTCATCGGCGCATCCGACAAGGATGATTACGACCGGGCCAGGCTTAGTTTCCGCCCGCGCCCCAGAAGCCAAACATGCCAGGCCTGCAAAATCAAACCCCGACTGACCCCGAGTATGGGCCGCGGCGGTATGTAAAAAGATGCGCACTTCGCGTAACGCGCCAGGCTCGCGAAAAAACCAAACCCGACGCTGACCCCGAGTATGGGCCGTGGCGAGGTGCCAAAAAGACGGCACTCGCAAAACGCGCCAGGCCAGAAAACCAAACCCCGACGCTGACCCCCGGTATGGGCCGTATGGAGGTATTAAAGACGCGCACCGCGCACTGGGGTGGGGTCGCAGAAACAAACCCCGACGCTGACCCCGAGTATGGGTCAGGCGGAGGAGCCAAAAAGACGCCGCGCACCTGCAAACGCCTCAGGCTCGCAGAAAACCAAACCCTCGACGCGGGACCCCAGTATGGGCCGCGGAGGTAGCATAAAAAAGACGCCGACCGGTAAAACGCCGCCAGGGGCTCGCGAAAAACCAAACCCCAACGCTGCCCCCGACCGCGGACCGCTGGGACACAAAAAGCACACCGCAAAGCACGCTAGGGGCTCGCAAACGCCAAAAGTTCCATTCACGCCTGGTACAAGACTGTGGACACCACCAGTGTAGATCACCCGGCACAACGCATTAAATGGTCCCGCCAACACTATAAAAACCAGCACCACCACCGCACCAGAAGACACCACAAAACCCACAAGCCAAGAAGAGGCACGCCAGCGAAGCAATGCCCCCGTAACTAGCAAGCCCGAAGTCCTACAAGGCGAGCCGCCACAAACCTCAAAGAATAATCAACGCCGTAATCACACCCCCGACAATCGCAATGGAAAATGTAAAGCAAAGAAAGAACTAGCAAGGCAACAATGGCTCCCCACGCACACAACCACCACCGAGCTACCAACGCTCCCGCCGCTTTGAATCCATCGCCAATGAGCCTAGCCCCCTGTGGCCGGGCACCGCAATGGAGAATGTAACATCCTTCCGAAAGGCAAGCGCCCAAAGGAATCAAAGTTCCAAAGAAGAGCCGCCCGGGAGCCCACCTATTAGAAGACCCCAAGACAACGCGAGCTGCACAAGAACCCCGAAGACCCTCAGCAAGACAACGCAGAGCCGGGTACAAGAACTCCCGAAGACCCCACGCACGACAAAGTCGCAGCCAGACCCCAAGACCAACCGTGCCCCGCAAGAAGGGCATTCGCAAATGCTCCTCAACCATCACCCCGACACCACATCGACCAACTCGGAGAACCCCGCGCCCAGAGCGCATACAAGAAACCCCACATCCACACGTAGGAATAGAGGCCTCGAAAGCCACCTAGCAGTAACCCTCGCCAACCTAGAAACCCAGTGGTAACCTTGGGCAATCTAGTAGAGAAGCTTAGCTAGTCGGTTTCCTCTCTCCGCAAGCAAGGAAAGCATTGTGGATAGCCACC
This sequence comes from Hyparrhenia diplandra, assembly GCA_015847255.1. Lineage (NCBI taxonomy): Eukaryota > Viridiplantae > Streptophyta > Magnoliopsida > Poales > Poaceae > Hyparrhenia > Hyparrhenia diplandra. The sequence goes on from JADLZK010006653.1 coordinate 4,874, forward strand.
CACTTCGCACGACACATGTATCCGCCCCCACCGAGGAACCGAAAAATTACCTTTTTCCACTCAAAGAACTAAACTCGAAAAACAAGCGAGCCTCTCAAGCTACAAGAAGGCAGGGCGCCCTCGCCGCGACTCTCGTCCCACGCAACTTAAATCCTCAAGAAAAAAACAGCGAGCCTCGCTAAAAGAGCCGAGGGCGTCGTCGGCCGCAACTAAACCTCGCACGACAAACGAGCCCGCTGTAAAAGCAAGCAGGGGGCGTCGCGCGAACTAAACCTTCGCAAAAACAAGCGAGCCTCGCTAAAAGAAGCAGAGGGTGTCGCGCGACTTCGCCCACGCAACTAAAACTTCAAAAAACAGCGAGCCTCGCCAAAAAGAAGCAGAGGGGCGTCAAGAACTAACACTCCAAACACAAATAGCCCGCTAAACGGCAGGGGGCATTGTAATGATACCCCCGCAGCAAGCGAGCCTCGCTAAAGAAGCAGGGGCGTCGCGCCGCGCAACTAAACCTCGCAAACAAGCGAGCCCGCTAAAAGAAGCAGAGGGCGTCGGCCGCGACTCTCGCCCACGCAACCATCAAAAACCCCGCAAACAGCAAGCCTCGCCTCGCAAAAAAAAAAAAACGGAATAAACGTCGCCGCCACAACAACCCCGCCGAAGGGGACAATTTTACAACAACCCCCCGAAGGGGGATAATTTTACAACAACCCCGCGAAGGGGACAATTTACAACAACCCCGCTAAGCGAGTCAATCCGCACGGCAACCTCAAAAAGAGACGTGTCCAAGCCAAACGCCCTCAATCACCGATCCGGGCCTAGCCATCTCCTCAACAAACCTCTCCAACACTTCTTCCACGAGGATCACCGCCACCCGCCTCCACGAACTCCGCCACGCCAACCACCTCGACCGCCAAGAAACGAACCCCATCTACTCCTCCCGACCAACCACCCCCCACCAACGCCTCGGGCAAGGCGTAGCGGCCCCCACAACAGAGGCCGAGCCCGCACGATAGGGAGCGCCCCGAAGAATCCTCCGTCGAAAAAAATCCCTCGCCGCAGTCTCGAGCATCCGGGGCCCAACGGCTCGCCTTCGCACACTGACGCACACCCTCGCTATCCGCCAAATCCAACCTCGCCAAGGGCGACGCCACAGCCTCTTTCGTCCCCAAGGTCCTCGTCCAAACGACCAAGGAGGGCCCCGCCCCAAACACCACGCTGCTTCAACTTGGCGGTCCGTCGTATCATACTCGCGCCGTAACGCCCTCGCAACCCGATTCTAACATCAGATCTCCGAGCGCGCGCCCACCAAAGGCCTCAACCGAGCCCCGTACTTCGTCATCGCATGGACCCGTGTCTCCCGAGATGAAGATATCTTGATAGTTCATCATCGGGGACGACGTTTCAAAGACCGCACGCAGTCCCCTCGCGGGATCTCGCACGGCATGCAAAGGTTAGAAAGCCATACCCCGGAAAATCGCAAACACACCCCAAAAACATCAAATCTACGCTATAAAAAGATACACTTTATCCACAAGAGTAAATGAGCGAACCAAGTTAACTATCCTCCACCACCAACAAGACCAAAAGTCACACAAGACATCTCAAGATCCTTACAAAAGCCCCGAACAGACCAAAGCAACCCTATATTGCTAAACAAGTCACCCCGAGTGGCTCCAACCGGCCAGGGAGGAAGGCCCCGAGCCATCCGCAGCGACCCCAACTTTCTCCCGAGGCTCGCCGCCATCACCATCATCCGCAGCAGCCCGCTCCCTCATCCGCGGCGCCCCATCCACGAAACCGACCCTCCGCAGCAGAAGCTGGGATCCTCGACCCGCTCGTGTCCGCGGGGCGCCGGAGTCACCACGCGCCCCCCGCCCCAAAGACGGCCGCGTGGCCCGCACAAAGAAGCACCCGCTAAGCAAGCGCCAAACCCGCGATTAGAAAGTCGAGGTTACAAGGAAAAAAAAAAAAAAAAAAAAGCTTGCGGCCCGAGCTTCCTCCATGGCAAGATCATGCCCGCTTCTCGAGGAAGAATTTCTTCAAAAACGCCGCCCAGTAGGAGGTCGCCCCGCGCACCCCATCTCCTCCTCCTTCCCGGGAATTTAAGCTTATGGATTCGCCGAGGTGAGGACACCCCACGACCGAAGGGTGTGCCCCAACGCGAAAACTCCCCACGGCCGCCAAGTCCGCGGCGGCGTGGACAAGTGGTGTGACGCCCGAGAAGGTCGTCTTCAACCACTCGCCACGGCGGGAGGCTCTATGGGGGTAACGGGTCGAGCCTCGAGCTCCCAAGATCCACCAGATGCCGGCCGAGGGTCTCCTTCACCGAGGTCATCTCGCGAGCCAGCCCTCGTCACGTGAAGAGAGCCTCTTTCCAGCCTCCACCACCCTCTTGAGGGCGGACTCCTCCTTCCTTGGCTTCCCGCGCTCGTGACTAGGTCCACGTTGCGCTGCGTGAGTCCACCACCACATCATCGCGGGCTTTCTCGGAATTCTCTTGAAGGGTGGCGTAACCTCCGCCGCTTCTTCAGCTCGCCGTCAGCGCGCCACCCGCCTTGGCGCTTTCCACCTCATTGGCCCGCGCAGAACCTCCGCCATCCTGGCGCCGCGCGCCGCGCCCCCCGCAGCCCGCGCGCAAAACCAGATCTCCGCCGCCTCATACAGCGATGTCCTCTTCAAGCCCGAGCTGGAGCGAAAAGATAGCCGATGCTCGCCCGGGATCCAGTGACGCACCAACACCGCGCCAAGGGAAGCGCCGCTCCGCTCATTCGACTCAGTGGCACTCCGCGATGTCGGGCCGGTACAAGCCGGACTCCCGGCCCACAGGCGACCTCCCCTCCGCGAACCCGGGAAGCTGGACGGCGCAGACAACGCCCGTGGCCCCGCTTCCCGCCGCCACGCCCGTCGCCGAGCTCCCTTCGATCTCCCGGCCTCCCACCAGAATGTGGCACCGGCACGACGGGCGGATGCAGGCGTGAGCGGAGGGGCGCCACATGGAGGGGGGCCGAAGAACTCCGAGCCGCCGCCCCGGGGCCGGCATCTCAACCGTGGCGGACTTCCCAAAGGTCGCCTCGCGTGTGGGGCCGCCCGAGGGGGCCATCTCCTCCGACTGGCGCCAGACAGCCTTCGGCCGGGCACGCCCCCACCGTGAGGAGAGTCCACCTCCTCCCCCCGTGCGAGGAGGTTTCGCCGTGACCGGGTAGGGGGCCCGATCCCGGCCGACCCACCCCGCCCTCCTCCCCCGCCTCCCGGCGGAGCCACCGATCTCGTGGATAAGAGCGCCGCCCCACCGCGATCGGAGGGCGCCCCACGGCGCACGACCCTCGGCCGCGCGATGTCGCGGGCCCTCTGGCCGCCCGCCGGGCTTCTTCACGCCTCTACCCCCGCCACCGCGCCCACCACGCGGGCCACCCGCGGGCCGGCCGGGCCTGCTGCCTCCGTCTGGCGCCGCTTGTGCTGGGCCGCCCCCACGCCCCTCCGCAGCAGGCCGGCCAATAATAAAGGCCGAACCGGTCAAATACTCGGTTCAGCCGGCGCCGCGACCCGAGGGCCATCCGTATCTTCTTCGCCCAGATCCTCGCACTTCCCCACCAGCTCATCGGTCCGCGTCTCAACCTCGACCATGACCCGGCCGACAGCTGACTTCAGCGAGCTCGACCTCGATCTGGTGCTCCCAAAGGTCGTCGAAGTCCAACACAGGGGACTTCAGGTCCAGCCCCCTCAACTTGTCGACGTCCTCCACCGCCGGCCAGACTTGCGTCGCGACGTGGAATCACCCTCGCAGCGACGAACTCCTCCACTAAATCACGCCCCATCAGGTAACGGACATGTTAGTAAGCACGCCGCTGCTCCGCAGGGCGTGCGTTGGTCTCGCCCACTGACCTCCGGGAGGATCCCCAAGATTCCGTGAGGGGCCCCGCACAACTCCGGAGCCTCTGGGAGCTCGTAGTAGAACCACCGCGAAAGTCAGTCCGCGGACCATTTGCTCTTCAGATCGACCGGCAGTTGGCGACTTCGCGGTACACAAGGTGTACACCGCCAGACCGCGCCAGCTGCCGCATTTCTACGAGGTAACCCTTCGGCCCCGCAGGCGGCCGCGGGTGCGCACGGTGGGCGAGGAAGGTATCCACATTCGGCTTGTGCCCCCGCAAGGGCAGGCCTGCATAAAGATGGAAAGCTTCGTGAAGTAGGCGGGGTTGAGTTGATGGAATCGGAGCCCGAGCCGCTTCAGAACCTCCAGCACAAACTCCGCCACCGGGAAGCGCAGCCCCGCCGTAAAAGCCTCCGTGAAAACAACGACCTCGTTGTCGTGAGGCTTCGGGATGCGCACTCGCGGCGGCGGCCGTGTTCTTCGCGCCGCACGAGGTACCCCCAGCTCCTCGTATTCCTTCAGCTCATCATCCCCAACTTTGCTAAGGGGAAACAGCAAGGTGGGGGAGGTTTCTTTCGGCTTGCCCTTCGCGGCGTCAGCACCCTTCGACGTCATCGCCAAAAGCAAACCTCCGCTAAAGCAAGCTCCTGAGTCGGCGCCCGCAAACAAGCAAAAGCAAGCGGGCGCCGGAAAGGGGAGCGCAAGCAAAGCAGTGAAGGCAGAAAGTGAAGCGAAAAGTGAGCGCAGAAATTTTACCGCGGCGGCGGCACCGGCTATTTATAGGGGCCGGAAAACCCATCAGGAACGACCCCGAGGACAGCAGGATCTGCTGCCACGTACACCGACGGTTCGCGTTCAACGCCCCAGATCCAACTCAAGAAACCAACCGCCCCACCCACGGCAAAGCCTAACACGTGTCAAGGTAAAACTACAACCGCCCAAAGAAGAACTAGGGCGCCGCCGGGCGAGGTTAGCCCCGCAAACGCCACAGCCGTCCGCGGACCTCCCCTCACGAGGTTCGTTGCTCTGGCCGGGGCTACTGTTGGGGAGGGACCCTCGCCAAGGGACCCCCCAATAGCTCCTGGGCCCAAAAACGACACCCCCGTAGGCGCGGGGGGCAGCGGAGGCCAGAAACGACACCCCCGCAGGCGCGGGGGGCAGCAAGGGCAGGAGCAACACCCCCAAGAGCAGAGCAACACTTTCGCGGGCGCGAGGGCAGCGGAGGCCGAAGATGACACCCCCGCGGATGCGAGGGGGCGGAAAATGCAAGAGGATCATCTCCGCGAACGCAGGGAGCGGCGGAGCCCTAGCGGTCTCAGGACCAGCGCAAGGAGGGTGGAACCCTAATGAAGCCTTAGGCGCGTCAGGACGAGTGTTTTTACCTCTTCACCCCCTGATGGGGTTTGTACCAGTTTGCCCCTGCGCGGGCCCTAGACGTAAGTGGCAAACATGCCTTGTCCTGATTTGTAACTACAGTAAATACCGACCGGACGCCTATAAATACGGACGGACAGGACGTATGGAGGGGACGGTTGGTAAGCCCTTTTATGACCTATCAATTGAAAAGACATTCCCTCGGGATCACAACTTTTGTCCACATCATCCACGTGGGACTCGCCGTGAGTCGTGGTCGTTCCCTCTCTCCCCGTGGGAAACCCTCGCCCTCCTCCCCGCCACCCACGTGGCAAAGGCCGTAGGGGCAGGTGTGTATCCCACATCTTAGGTATGTGGCCCTTATTTTTTTGAATTTGGGAATATGGCCTTCAATCCAAATTTCTTTAGGTATATGGTCTTCCGTCCATTTCTAGGGGTAACGGTGTTAACTATGAGGGTAAAAAGACCATTTTACCCCTAAGTAAAAAAATAAAAAAAAACATAGTTTTGTTCATTTGTTGTATATTATCATATTAACCATGTATATATAATCACACATGTACAACAAAATATAAATAGTTAACACCGTTACCATGCTGAACTGCTAATAATTACTGTATATTTTGATTATATTTGGCAAGTTGATTTCCAAGGTGCAAGAAACGAGCTGCATGCAAACCACCACCAAAATAGAAGATCTGCTCCTAACACACGCACGGGGCGGCGCTCAACATGCAGCGCATGCATGACGACAGGACTAAGTCATGTTTATTATTTAATTTCGATTTCATACAAGAAATACACACAAATTTTTTTCTGTCCATGTATCTACATTGTCGCGGGTCTAATATCGGGGTATGCCACGCATTACAAGACAATCGTATGGCTCGTGTGGGGCCCGATGGCCTAGCTCAAGGGACACAAGACGAAGGTTTATACTGGTTCGGGCAAACCAAGGCCCTAGTCCAGTCTCCAGCTTGAGTCACTATGTGGCCGAGCTCAAATGCTCGTGATCGGGAGAATACAAGCTGCTCGAGAGAGGGAGGCTGGCTCCCAAGTCTCCGTGTGGGTGGAGTGGAGTGATGATCGTAGTGTTTCAGATGCGAGGGTTGAGAGGTGAGAATCTCGCCGCCTCCTCAGGACCGAAACCCCTTTATAGCCGCAAGGGGAGGTATATAGATGTCACATGGAGAGGGACTAAAGAGAAGAACACAAAATAGAAGGGGTAAAGTGTTAAATGACGAGGGACCCATAGGTCGCACGCTTCACCGTGGTCGTCGCCGGGCTTGTTCGCGGCGTGTCCCGCCGCACTCTGGCCGCCGCGGCGCTGGGTTCCGGGATGGGCGGAACTCCGCCCCATACCCCGCCCGGGTCGAGTGGGAATGCGCCTCGCCGTCGGATGGCCCGCCTGCACTCCGGATGACGCCTTTTGTCGATAGCGGTTTTTTGTATGCGGCATGGTGGGATGCGGTTCGAGACTTGAGCTCGTGGGCTCCACGTTGTTCCGAGCTCGAGGTCGCGTAAGGGCGGAGAAGAACTCGTTGTCGGGAGAGCTCGTGGAGGCGGGAGAGAGGGCTCAATCGACGACCTCGCTCGCCCATGACGAGAAGAGCTCAGGCGGAGAGCTCGTGACGAGGCTGGAAAGATCCCGCGGCGGGAGAGCTCAGACGAGGCGAAAGAGCGCATGCAGCCGCGACGCCCGGGAAGAGCTCGCACGAGACGGAAGAGGTCGAGCGACCCCGGGGTCGCACATGCCCGCGATCTTCACGATTGCGTGATGCGAGATTGTACGCCCGGAGGTCGTATGAGTCGAAGTTTGACGAAGGTTGTCTTGACGGATCACGAGCTGCCGAGCTCGAACTCGCAGGTCGCGGCGCGTTCCGTGGAACCGCTGGTCGGGGTCCGTAGGATCGTAAGCTCGGGTAAGTCGACGTGACGCCTCGGGCGAGACTGTGGGTTTCGATTTCTCCGAGCTCGAGCTCGGGGATCGCGGAACTCGCTCGAGACGGAGTTCGGTGTATGGTCGGGCTCGGGCAGCGCTGAGCTTGGTCTCCGGCTTGTGAGCTCGTACGAGGAGGAGCTTGTGCTCGCGGCGAGGCGGAAGTACCACCGGGCCGAGTCGCTGATGCTGCTCGGGCCGAAAGTGCCGCTGAGCTTTTGCCGTGATTAGTCGTATGTTTTGGGATACCCCTGATATAGGTATCCCACATACATGATCTTCTTGGGCAGGAAAACTTCTCCGTGGCCATAGTCATCATGCGACAACAGCGGTTTTGTTCCAGCCGGCGGCGCCCGAGCGGGATGACGGCAGGAAGATCGTTCACAACTCCAAAAGTCCTGCAAGCAAATTATGGAAGGAAAATATATATGCAGTTTTTATTTTTTACTCAGGGGTAAAATGGTCTTTTTCCGTCATAGTTAACCCCGTTCCCTAAAAAATGGACGGAAGGCCATATATACCTAAAGAAATTTGGATTGAAGGCCATATTCCCAAATTCAAAAAAAAAGACCACATACCTAAGATAATTTTTTTGAAGGCCATATACCTAATTGGTCCTTCATTAATCACCTTAGCCGGTTCGTTTTACAGTCGGATGAACTCATCACCCCGTACGCTCATGACACTTCACTGACATCACTCTACGTTTGGCACATCCATTTGTCTGTCACCGATTCCTTTGGCTCTGCCTATCATCAAATGCTTTGATTCCTGAGTACGACTACAGTAGAGTTTGGACACCACTTTAGCTATCACCCTTTATTTGGAATCCTAATGGTAGAATTATTTAACTGAATATTTGTTTCTGTGTTGTTCTCGCAAAAATTAAGTGCAATTTCTTATAGCTAGTGGCTACAGGGGCCTACATGCCAAACACTAACGCACATGATTAGTGCTATACTTGAATAAAAAAACATAAATAAGAGGCATAATAGACCATTTGCAGCAAAATAACTCATTCCTGAGCTGGAGCATGGTTGTGTGCCAAACAGTACCACCCGCACTAACCAACATTGTTCCAGATTATTAGGTATGTTTTAGGCACCAAAAGCATTCAACTACAATCATCCAAATCACTTTAGCAATGGGACACAAGAAAATAAATGATCTAGTTTCCACATAATTACAAAATATAAAAAGAAGGGTCTCCTTCTATGCCTTAGGTTATGTTTGGTTAGCATTGCATTATTAGACATAAGCCAACTTTTTTCCTTCCTTAAGGATAAATATGCTTCACTATCAACACATGAGTCCACATAGGTGAATCATTAAGTCTAGGATTAACTTCTCCTACCATAACCCATTTCCATTGTCAAGATGCCACCACAACTTACATAAGAGACTAATGTTCATCTTTCTAAGATCTTTAATCCCTAAGCCACCTTTCTTTTTACTTTTACAAATAATTTTCCATTTAATTAGGTGATACTTCTTTTTCATACTCCCACCTTGCCAGAACAAAGTTCTAGTCTTATCCATGCTCTCCACGGTGGTTTTAGGGAGCAGGAACACCGACATATGGTATATAGGGTTATTGTTCAAACTAGCACCTATTAATATTTTCCTACCATCCATAGATAGAGTGCCACCTTTCCAAAGATCTAGTCTTTTATTACCTTTCTCCAATAGAAAAAAACAATCAATCACTTTTAACCGACGTGGAGATACGGCACTCCAAGGTATTTGATAGGAACGGTCCTATTTAATAGTTAAAAATTTTAGCAAATTTCTTACCCCACTCTTCTTGATCATTTATCATTAATAACCTTACTCTTGTCAAAATTAATCTTTCAAACCAGCCAACATTTCGCATAAATATAACGAAAGTTTCATGTGGATAGCACCTTCCAAATCATGTTTAAGGAAAATTATTGTATCATCGGCATTGTAAAACAACAACACCCGTAGGGATAATGTGTTCAATGAGACTAGTGATTAAACCATTGCTTTGAGCTTTATGTATCATCCTAGTCAAACAATCAACCACCACTAGTAGCAAATTTCTTTTCGTGGCGGGCTTAATCCGCTTTGCGTGGCGGGCACATGAAAGTTCCTAATGGCTAGAGGGGGAGGGGGGGTGAATAGCCTTATTAAAAATTCCTTCAAGAACACTTGAGCAACCAGCTAGTATTTAAAACGGGCTAAGCGTAACAAAGCGGTGCTACAAGTTTATCTATGCAAGCCCCTATGCAATCAACCACTAAATAAAGTCTATGATCACTAGTCAATCAATCTAGCTAGCTATGTCAATCCTAGGTGGTGACACTACACAATCTAGAGCAAAAACACTAGCTAGATCAACTACCACTACTCAAGCTAAACAAGTAAACAAGAGTAAATGCTAGAGAGGGTGTGATCGATATACCGACATAGACGCAGTAGGTGTGGAAGCCAATCACCGTGATCAATATGAAATTCCAACGAGCACAAGACAATTGACACGATGATTTTTACCGAGGTTCACGTGTTTGCCGACACGCTACTCCTTGTTGTGGCGAGACACCCACTTGATGTTCCACAAGCTTAATGGCCGGTGTCAAATCCCACGGTGGGAGCTCAATGAAAAACTCACAAGAGGGGGATCCACAAGCCACGAGCAATCCACTATGATGTCTTTTCGCGAATCTCCCACGGGTGAGGCTCAGGCTCCCCTCACAAGTCCACCGGTGTGGCCTCGAACAAGCTCCAATCGAGCTCAACACCACCACAAACTCCAAGCCGCTAGGGAACCAAGCAAATTCCCAAGATAATAAGAATCCCGCAGCTTCTCCAAGGATGAAGTGCCTCTAGATGCAATCAACAATGCAATGCACTTCAATCACACTCAATCTCACCCAAGAATCAAAGTTAGGCTAGAGAGACGAGTGGAGGGGAGTTTTGGCTCACAAGTGTGTAGGAGTGTTCAAATGTAAGAGAGAGCTCAATGAACCGGCCACACACACATATATAGGCTCCACACAAGAATAGAGCCGTTGGGGGTTCAAAACAAATTTTCTGCTCGCTGACCGGACGCACCGGTCAGGTTGGATCGACGCTGCCGGTCGGTGATCGGACGCCTCCACCCATGCGTCCGGCCGCACTTCCGGTCACATACGACAAATCGTCCGCCCCACGACCGACAGCTCAGTGCATCGCGTCCCGGGCCACCGATCGAAAAAGCGTGAGCGACAAGACCGGGTCGAGGATTCGCCGATTCCGGCACTAATCTTTACGAATCGATCGACCCTCCCCGACCGACGCCGGCCGAGGACTTCCAGCCGGTCACCCACAGGTCACCCCTGGCCCATCCGGTCGTCGTGCATCCGTGTCGTTCTTCCGCAAATTTCGTCGTTCGTTGTCACCTTTGCTCCAACTTGCCACCCAACAAGTATACCAACTCGAGCACGAGGGTTAGCAAGATTTCTCCGACAAATTGCATCCCGCGCAATAGAAAATATGCATCTCATTTTCTCGAAAGCGCTTTGTAAATGTGCCAACACCACCACATGTACATCTCCATGTGCAAGTGTGTTAGCAATTTCACAATCAATCTCAAAGGCGAAGTTAGTGCACTAGATTCTAAATGCATATGCAAGTCAATATGAACCTAGAGGCACTTTCTCATTCAGATTAGCCGTGGCATTCCCTCTTGATAGTTGGCTATCTATCGTAAATGTGATCACACTCACTATAGTGTCTTGATCACCAAAAGCAAACCCTATCAAGTTATACCTTTGCCTTGATCTTCGGTCATTTCCATTCCAACTCGTGAGCTTGATGATCCATCATGTCCATCATTAGCGCCTATGTCCATGATCATGTTGCTCCATGTCATCCATGCAATCCTATCTCTTAAGCACACTTAGAGAAAAGGATTAGCATAATAAGGTGTCATCAATTTCCAAAACCAAACATGAGATTTCAGCACAGCCGCCCGTCACCCCCGAGAGGTCACGGTTAATCGTGGCCTTTCGCGTGGCGGGCGGCATAACATGATTACCGGGCGGGCGGGCGCCCGCCACGCATAATGAGAATATATCATCGAGGCAGTTCACCAAATCTTCAAAAATCTGGACATCCTCAGGCTGCGCCATAGGAGTCTCCCCGCTCACCATCCTTCCACCACCACCGTGATCATCATCGCCGCCGACGCCACCGTGCTTCGAAATATATCGATGCAATTGATCGGCCGGTGGATTTCCCCGCCATCGGATCGGCCGGGGATTTCCCTCGCTACTAGATCGGCCGGTGGATCTAAGGGTGGAACTTCTTCGCCGTGAAAAGTCTAGACCAAATAATCCTTGACAAAACCATGGATGATTAAGTGAGATCGCACCATGGTGTCGTTGTCGCCTTTGAGATTCTTGCAGCCGCAGAGCAAGGACATATCCTCGACCTCCCGTTGATGTATCTCACTCGTGTCTCTTCGCTCAAGCAACAAACTTTCTCACTTCATCATAGTATCCGCCCTCAATCCTCTTCATCCCATACATCCGTCGGCTCGGGCGCCTCCATCCTATCTCTACTCCATGAATGCTAAGTGTCGTCATATAGTACTCAAAGTGAAAAAGAGAGGAAGAGGATGAGAGTAGAGAAAATAAGTTTTTCTCTCCTCCATAGATCTAGATCTAGAGGGGATCAAAAAAGATAAAAATAAGATGAAGAGAGGCCTTTACGCACCAATTAGTGTGTTTTCCTCCCCCCCAAATCCAAGCACAAAGTCCCAATTCAAAGATTTTGTCAATTTTTCGAGCAAAGCCCTCCTTCCGCCCTCCCCCCAAGTTGGAAGAGGAAGACCCGTGGAGAAGATGAGGGGCGGTCGCAGTATTTATAATGCCGGCATAAACCGTGGCAGCGCCTTTAACAGCAGCCCGCCACGCTAAAAATACCCATTTGCCATGGCGACGCCAGAATGCGCCCGCCACGTTAATCTATTTACCGCGGGGGCATCGTGGGTGCCCGCCACGGTTAATGGCCATTTCACGACGGCATTGTAAGGCGCCCGCCACCGCCATGGCCATTTCTTTAACCATGGCGGGCCTTTAACCATGGCGGGGCCGGCCGGGCCACCCGCCTCGAATAATCGCGGGCGGGCAGACTTTGTGCCCGCCACGAAAAGAATGGCCGCCATCACGCAAAAATCGAATCGTTACTAGTGCACGGTTGAATAAAATGGGTGATAGAGGGTCACGTTGCCTTACCCGTTGTAACTTTTAATGTATGAACCAACTTTCTCATTAATTTCTACACTCACTGTTCCCCATAAACCACTTCCTTAATCAAGCACACAATTTTTTATTGAAACATCTTTTTTCCATACATTCAAATAACAAGTTTCATTTTACCATTGTATGCCTTGTCAAAGTTAATTTTGAAAATGATTCCAATTTCACCTCTCTTTTTTTTTAACTTACATGGATCATGTTAGGAAGTTTTGTTTACTGTGTGTACGACAATAATAAATAACGATGAGAGATTATCTCTAGCTAAGAGCATGTCCAAGAGACTAACCAAATAGAGTAGTTTTATAAAGCTAAATTTAGCTATTATTAAGAAAAATACATTCTCTAACAGACTTTCTACATAACTCTCTAAATTGTCTAGTTCTTCGCCTCCATCTCCGCTCTTTTATTTTTAGAGAACCCACCTTACTAGCTATCTTTTACGTAGTCTCTTAGAGTACTCTAATATTTTGTTATTAACTCTATTTTAGATATAATAGCTAAAACAGTAAATTTGGCTAGTCTTTTTAACATCTCTTGAGCATGCTCTAAGCTAAGACAGTTTGGGAAACAAATGTGCCCGTACGATCGTGATTACATATATCAGCTAGCTATGTGATCTCTAGTTTGTGGCGACGACACGAGGTGCCACCAGCACAAAGTTGCCAAAACACGTGCAGGCTTCCCGCGCCGCGTGTACGCCGACGACGCGAGAGTCGGGACACATGTACCGCATCGACCATGCGCCGGCGCCGTCGAGCACCGTCGCACCAATCCAATCCGGCCACCGCCCATGCCCGTACCGACGCATCTAGATCGCAGCCACCCGTGACCCGACTCCACTCCACGTAGTGCATGCAATTGAAACAAAATCAAAGGCCGGAACGGTACAGTGCCTGGAGCGAAAGCTACTGTTTTGTGGAACAGTGGTGACTAATATCCATAATAAGAACAAGTGTCCAAAGTTACGTCGGTTGTACTACTCGATATTTTTTTTGTTAAGAAAGGCGGTTGTACTACTCTATATAAGGATACTGAAAGAAACATATTGCCCTTTGAGTTTTACAAACGGATCAGAAGCGAATTAGGCAACAAGAATTTCTGTGCGTCCCCAGGAGTAGGAGCCATCTCGATCGCCAGAGGCTGGAAGAGTAGTGGTGGTAGCAAATGGCGCAGCCGCAGCCAAGAAGAGGAGACGAAGGGCTCCAGGCGCAGGGTGGTAGCGCGCCCCGGCCCCGGCGCAGCAGGACCCCATCAAATACGGCGACGCCTTCCCAGTCAAGGGCGAGCTGGCGGGGCAGCCCATCGCGCCGCGTGACGCCGCGGCCATGCGCTCCGCCGAGGACAGCGTGCCGGGCGTCCAGGTCCCGCAGGAGAGCGGCGGCGGGTTCAGCGCCGGGGCCTTCATGGAGTCCGCCGCCGCGTACAACCAGGCCGTCGGTGCCGTCGGCGCTGGACAGGCGAGTGACGCCGTTGCCAAACACGGGGTCAACGTCACCCAGGATCCTGTGCCCGGTGGCCGCATCGTCACCGAGTTCGTCGCAGGACAGGTATATATGTCGATCGTGTCCTGCCTCCAAGCTCGTGCTGATTTGCTGACGCGGCTTGCTTATATATGCTTCTGAATTTTGATCTGATATGACGCTCGGTTTTGGCACGTGAAGGTGGTAGGCCAGTACGCCGTCGCTGAAGGACCACCGCAGCAGCAGCAGCAGCAGCACGATGGGGCCGGTCACAAGGCCGCCGGAAACGAGGGTGGTGCTGGACACGGCGATGGAGGCGCGCACACCACGGCCGCGAGACGGGACTAAGATGGCTAGGACGACGCCGCCTAAAAATAATCATGATGTACCTCCGTTCCTGTATATATACCATGTTCCTGCGTATGAACTTCTCGCGCTGCTACGAAGGCAAGACCCCATGCGCGGCCACACGCTGTAGCTAAGGTGCTTGTGTACGGTGGTTTTTGGTTGCGTATGTAACACTGTGTACTAGTAATAGAATAAGGAAGACGATGCATCATGTATGATGCCAGTAGTTTCGAAAAATGAGTATTTTAGATGATAAAAGGTTTCTGTCAAAATAAATAAGTAGGAAAAAAACAAAATATACAAGAGTACAATAGTAAAGTGAGAAATTATGTCAGCCAAATATCCGATTGGCTGGGTACCAGGACGAGATGGGTGTGAGATGGGTGTCAGCGATGCAGCATCTTAAGGAGTTCAGGTACTCTGTTACTACTGGGCAGTAGGTAGTGTCGGGGACCTGAATATTGGGCCCCCCGAGACATTCTCCAAACTATGAGAATCTACCGGCCCGCCAAGGCCCAAGAAAACCCAGCCCGCTATCATCCCAAGACGGAGGGACGGCCCGACGGACGATGGACCAGGCCATTGGCCACGACGCCACATAACGACGTAAATCGCTTCCACGGACGGCCCACAAAGCGCCCAAATGGAGTCACCACAACGTAAAGAGCTCATCACGCCACGGCGACAAGGTCAAGGACCTCCGCCAAACAACGAACCATGACGCTCCACGCCGACAAGAGCCCAAACCATGGCTCGGACTCACCACGCGATTCGATCTTGGTCCCGAGGCTGGCCTAGCTCACCACCGGAGAAATCTCCGCTTCGGTCCGAGGATGGCCTAGCTCACCACCCGGCGCAAAAAACTCCGCCGCCCGAGGGAGACCAGCTTCCATCCTCGGGTGAGAGATGTTCAACCAGCCCGCCTAGGGTCGCCACCCTAAGCGTGGGAGGTTCCGCCCGAGAAAGGGAAACCGCCGATTCAATGCGGTCGCACGACAGCGAGGGCGCGCCATCGACACGCCCGCCAAATCGAACCGCCGAATTGTCTCCCCAATCCGACCGATGGGACGCAAAGTGAACCTCCAAGACGTGTTACACCACCCGGCACGGAAACCGTAATGACACCGCTCATTTCCCCAGCACCGCCAAAACGCCACGCTGGGCCGCACTGGCACTTGACACGCATAGCCAGCAACCTTCGACCGCCCGCCATGCAGATCGTGAGGGACGCCACAGACCCGCCGCGCTGTGGGAGGGACAGACGCCCACCATCGGATCGTGACGCGTGTCTTCGTCAAGCAACATCCAAGCCAGCCCCACCCGGCAAACAAGACATGCAACCGGTGTAGCTGGGAATTAGCCACCTAGGCGTCCAATTGCGGTAAACATTATCTCTCCTTCTCCTATAAAAGGGGGAGTAATGCCTCATTAGAGAGGACTTTTTCGAGAGGATTCGATTCGATTAGATTCGAGAGGATTCGATTCGACCGATTCGATTCGAGCCCGACTCCAGTTCACACGGAGGAAACCGCACACCACCACCACCATAACCACGATCGTGGGGGCTTGAGACCCGCTGCCTCTCCCCCGCGTCCCTCAGAACCCCTACCGCAGCTCACCTTTGAGCGAGGTAACACGAGCAGACACACCCCCCGCCGACGAGGGGCCCCATTGGCCTGAACCAAGATAAACCGCAAGGCCCCGCGGTCCATCTTGCGCCACGCCATCGAGGGAGGAGGCACACGGGCTTATAAATTCTTTATTGCCGGGCACCGAGGCACCCACGCCGAAACGCCGACGCTTGGCGCGCTGTAGGGGTCGCCGTGTGCACTGCATCTCCATCAGCCCTCATGGCGTCCGCCTTCGCTTCCACCCTACCGCCGGAGCACGAAGCTCCCGCGCGCTGAACACCACCGTTTCTTTAACGCTGGCATTTGTGGCGCCGCCCCAACTACGAGAGATGATCCTCTCGCCCGACGTACCGTAGAAGGGAGGGCAAAGACGCCACCGCTGCAAGCCCATCATCACGGCCGCCGCGCAAGACGGGCAAGGCGACTCCATCGCTAAAGGCGCCCAAGCAACGGATTCTGAACCGCCGACGCATCCCCGCGCCGACCGTAAGGGCTCCCAGAACCCTAGGCCCCGGGAAATACCTTACCCGCCACCCGCTTGTGGTCGGGTACCCCGAAACCCTAATCGCCGGAAAAACGCTCCGCTCCGACATACGGGAGGGAGTCCCGGTGAATCTTCGCCGGCCGTGAAACCCCGCCGAAGCCTTCGCCAGAGAGCACGAGCCGCACCACCCGCCGCTCCACGGAGCGCTATCCCATGGACATTCACTGAGGAGCGCATCCTCCACAGATGCGGGACGACCCCGCCATGCCACCCCCTCCGTTCAATCGGGGGCCCGGGTCCCCGAGCCGAGGGACTCGCTCCACCGTCCGAGAATCGAAACCTCCTCCGCACGCACGGGCCGCGACCGTGCACCGACGATGAAGACGAAGTACTATGACCCCATGGGAATGCTTCAATGTCGAGGTCCCGCCACAGATGGGCCGCCATCGACGCTCCAGCCGAAGACGACGCTGACGCATCGCCCACGACGAGCTCCCGCCACGGCGGCGCCTCGCCTCGTCCATCCGTAGGGCGCGCAAGACTCGCCGCCAAAACGCCTTGGGCCTACGAGATTTGCGTGAACGACCGGCGAATCCGCCCGACCGTGATCGAGCAAAACATCCGGGCCGGGAGCAGGCTTTCGCCGAGCAGCCCCGAGGGCACCTCAAGCTCACAATGGCGGCGGACGCCGGGCGACCGGGCCGAGTGCCTCCAATCCCCCTGCGATAGCGGCCCCGTTTCAAAAGAGCCAGCCTCAACGCGGCGGGCGGCCGCCATGCCGGTACGGGAAATGCCCGAGCCCCTCCACTACCGAGGGTAGGCGCATACGGAAGGCCTCCGCCAACTCCTTGACAAGGCGGCGGTGCAACAGCAGAGAGTTCCGCTTCCCCGATCGGGCCATGACGCCACGGCGGCGAGAGGAATTCCGGCGCGGTCGCAGGGCCCGCCCACCCGACAGCCGAGCCCCTAAGCAAGGCCGCCCCCGGAGCTCGACGACAACCGCTGCAACCGCCCACCTCGGGAACGCATAGAAGACCCGCACCGTGACCGCAACCGAGGCGCCCCGACCTCGTGGACGAGATCGAACGGCAACGGCCGCCACGAAGGTGGCTCGCCCGGGACGACAGCAGACGAGGCGCACAGCAGGTCGAGAGGACCGAGGGTGCCCCCGATCCGCCCGGCCCCCAGCCTTCACTGGACATCAGGAGGGCACCACTCCCGCGCTGCTCAGTGCCCCCGAGCCATCTCGAAGTACACGGAGAGACTCGTCCCGAGGTATGGCTGGACGACTCATCGGCCGGCATGCCGTCATAGGGCACACGATGACAAAGTGATAATCGTAAATTTGCCCCCGCATTCTCTCCGAAGTCCGCTGTAGCTTGGCCGAACACCTTCCACCCAACCTCATATCAAACGGGCGGACTTGGTGAGAACCTTCCGCTGTAACTTCCGTGGCACATACCTACGCCCGGTAACTCGTGGATCTCCGAAACCGCCGACAAAATCCGACGAATCCCCGCAAGATTACATCCGCGCTCCAAGCAGCCGACCGAGCTCCCTAATGTGACGGATTCGACGCCATCGGGGCCTTCCTGGCCGGCACCACTTGCCGAGACCTCGTGAAGAAGCTGGGGCGCCGGACTCCCACCGAGGCAAACGAGTTGATGGACATCACCACCAAGTTCGCCAACGGTGAGGAGGCTATCGGGGCTTTGTTCAATCAGTGGCTCGCAAGGGAAAGCGCAAGGAAGAGGAGCCCGAGGGATCGCAACCTGAGAGCAAGAAGAAAAAGAAGAAAGATAAGAGCCGCAAGGGCAAGGGCCACGCCACCCAAGCGACGATGAAGATATGGTGGCCGCGGTCGACGCAAGGGGCCCCGACCCCCCGCCACAAGAAACCTTCGATGACATGCTCAAGAAGCCATGCCGTAACCATGGCTACCCTGGGCCAAGCATACCCTGGGAGTGCAAGAGGGTACGCCATCATTTCGCCAAGCTCAAGGCCATCCCCGAGGGTGAAGAGGAAGAGGCTCCCGAGGGTGGCGCCAAGGGCAACGAGGAGTTCCCGAAGGTGAATAATCGCTTCATGATCTTCGGGCGGCAAAGACCAAAGAACATGTCCGTGTGGCACAAGCAAGAAGGAGCCGCCGGGAGGTCTATGCCACGGAGCCGCAAGAACCCCCGGCCGCCGCGCAAGTGGTCGGACCAAAGCCATCACCTTCTCGACCGGATCACCCCAAAGACATCCCGAACCCGGGGCTTATCCACCGGTAGTGGATCCCATCATCGCCAACACTGGCTCACCAAAGTCCTAATGGACTGAGGGAGCAGCCTCAACCTCATCTTTTAAGAAACCCCGACCTCCTCGGGTAGACAAGTCCAAGATCCGCCTCGAGGGCCGCATTCAATGGCGCCGCCCCCAAGCAAGCGCCTAAAGCCCCCGGGCGCATCGATTTTACCGGTTTTTTCGGTGACCCTCGAACTTCGTGCAAGAGACTCACATTTGAGATCCTTGGGGTCCGCGGTACTTACCACGCACTCCTCGGGCGGCCCCGCTACGCCAAGTTCATGGCTGTCCCGAACTACACGCACCTCAAGCTCAAGATGCCGGGGTCAAGGGTGTCATCACGACCGCCCCTCGCACCATCATGCATACGAAAGTGCGACGCGGAAAGCGCGGAGTATGCCGAGGCACTCGCCATTGCCGAGGCACTCATCGCCGCGCGAAGAGAAGCTTTGACGAAATCACGATCGAGCATGAGGCCAAGCGCCGCTATTGAGCTTCGAGCCCTCCCCGGGCACCAAGAAGATCCCATTCGATCCCAAGAACCCGAAGGAGAAGCCGCCGACCATCAGCTCGACCTGATCCGAAATAGAAGCCGTGCTCGCCGACTTCCTCCCGCCAATGCCAAGACGTTTGGGGGGACCCTCGGACATGCCGGGCATACCGAGGGATGTCGCCGAGCACTCCCTAGACATCCGCCGGGCTCAAAGCCAGTCATGCAACGCTTGCGCCGCTTTTGATGACGCCAAGCGGAAGATCATCGAGAGGAGATCCACAAGCTACCGGAGGCCGGATTCATAAAAGAAGTATTCCACCCCGAGTGGTTAGCTAATCCCGTATTAGTAGAGAAAAAGAATGGGAAATGGCGGATGTGTGTGGACTACACTAGTCTCAACAAAGCATGTCCGAAAGTTCCTTTCCTTTGCCTCGAATCGACCAAATTGTCGACTCCATCGCGGGATGTGAAACGCTGTCCTTTCTTGACGCTGCATTCCGGTTATCACCAGATCAAAATGAAAGAGTCCGACCAGCTCGCGACTGCTCATAACACCCTTCTGGATGTATTGTTACTCACCATGCCCTTCGGGCCGAGGAACGCCGGGGCAACATACCGGTGCATGCAAATCATCTTCGGGAACTCATTGAAGGATCGCGGAGGCCTACGCCGACGCACATAGTGGTCAAATCCAAGAAAACGCCGGATCTCGTGGGCGACCTCGAAACCTTCGAAAGTGCCTAAACAAGAAGGGAGTCAAGCTCAACCCCGAAAAATGCGTATTCGGGTCCCCGAGGGATGCCGCTGGGTTTTATCGCTCTCAACGAGGCATCGAAGCAAACCCGACCAAGGTTGACGAATCACCAAGATGGGTCCGATCCAAGATCTCAAGGGAGTACGTAAGGTCATGGGCTGCCCGGGCTTCATTAAGAACGTGTTCATCTCACACCTCGGGAGAAGGGCTTGCCCTCTATAGGCTTCGCAAGAAGTCCGAACGCTTTGCCGACCCCCTCAAGAAGCCCTCGGCAACCTCAAGAAGCTCCTAACAAACCCACCGGTCCTAGTACCGCCAAACCTGTGAGAAACCCCGTCTTATACGCCACGCCACTACCCGTGGTCACGCGCGGTGGTCGAGTGGAGCCGCCGGAAGAGGGGCACACGCTGCCGCGCATAACGCCCCGCTTACTTCATCGCTGAAGTGCTTCCCGACACCAAGACGAGGTATTCGCAGATGCGTAAGCTATTGTACGCCATCGCATCGACATGAAGGAAACTTCGCCACCACTACTCTCGCACCAGCTGTCGTGGTATCCCGCTCACCCTGGGAGATCCTCCAAAACCGAGAGGCCACGGGAAGAGTGGCGGGTGGAGCTCATGGGCGAAACTATATCATTCCCGCCCGCAAGGCGATCAAATCCTGTGTCCCGGCCAACTTTTGTGGCCGAATGGACCGATACCTACCCCCCCCGCACCCATCCAGCCGTGCTGGACCATGTATTTCGATGGATCCATGATGAAGGCAGCGCTGGGCCTGGTTTGCTCTTCATCTCACCCCTCGGGTTCACACGAGGTATGCCATCCGGCCGCATTTTCCCCGCCCCAACAACGCCGCAGAATATGAGGCGCCGGTCAACGCCTCCGATCGCGGCGACCTCGAATCCGACGGTTGGAAACCCGGGGGATTCGCAGCTGGTCATCGACCAAGTCATGAAGGCCCCGGCGTGCCACGACCGAAGATGGAGGCGCATTGTCGGAAGTGCGCAAATTGGAGGAAAAGTTCCATGGGCTTGAGCACAAGCATACGCCGAGACGCTACAACGAGGCCGCGGATGAACTAGCCAAGGTCGCAAAGAACCCGAGGTACCGCCTCCGAACGCCCTCACCCGAGACCTCAATAAACCCTGGTCAAGTACACCCCCGAAGTACCCCCGGGGGCTCACGAGGGCGGCACACACGCCAGCCACACCCGGCTATGGCGCTCGACCCAGTCCCCCGACGGGAGAAAAACCGCCGATGGAGTACCTCACCCGAGGAGAGCTACCCGAGGACAAGACCGAGGCTCGCCGCTAGCCCGAAGGGCTAAGTCCTTCACACCGATTGAGAGAAAGGGAACTTACAAGAGAGGAGCCTCGAGTATACATGCGATGCATACCCTACCAAGGCCAAGAATTGCTCGTTAACACCCACCGCTGGGAATGCGGTCATCACGCCGCCCGAGGACTCTAGTCGGTAAAGTCTTCAGCAAGGCTTCATCGGCCCCTCGGGTGTGAGACGCGAACCAAGTCAGGCGCACCGCAAGGAATGCCAATTCTACGCGCCAGACGCACCTCCCAGCTCAAGCACCGCAAACCATACCTCTTACGTGGCCATTTGCGCGGGGGGGACTCGACATGATTGGGCCCCCGAAAGGGCGCCCGAGGACACACTCACGCCCTAGTCGCCATTGACAAGTTCTCCAAATGGATCAAGGCCCGAGCCGCGGTGAACCCTCACACGTGGGAAACGGTGAAATTCTTTACGAATATCATTTCCCGCTTTGGAGTCCCGAACTCCATCATCACGCATAACGGAACCAACTTCGTGGGGAAGAAGTTCCTCGACTTTTGCGACGACTATGGCATCCGAAAGTGGATACCGGCCGTAGCTCACCAAGACCAACGGTCAAGTGGAGCGCGGCCAACGCATGATCCCCGCAAGGGCTCAAGCCGAGGATCTTCAATCACCTGAACCAATACGGGAAAAGATGGTACCAAGAGCTGCCGTCGGGTTCTATGGAGCCTTCGAACAACGAAAAGTCGAGCCACCGGATTCACCCCATTCTTTCTAGTCTATGGGGCCGAGGCGATCTTGCCCACGACAATGAATATGGGTCCCCAAGGCCGCGAGCCTACACCGAAAGCGTGGCAACCAAAGAAGCGAGGCAAGACTCCATTGACCAAGTTGATGAAGCCCGAGACGCTGCGCCCCCGCACTCAACGAGATACCAACAAGCTCGCGAAAGTATCACGCCAAGAGGCCGAAGCCCCGAGTTCCAAGTCAACGACCCGCGCTCAGCCGAAGACAGACAACAAAGGGCGCCACAAACTCACGCCACTCGAAGGGCCTTATTTCATCGCCGAAATATTAAGGCCCGAACCTACAAGTTGAAGAACGAGAAGGGCGAAGTCTACCCAACGCTTTGAACATAGAACGTTTTACGCCGCTTCTACCCTTAAATTCGCGACTAGAAGTCAAACATCGTTGTTTTTTTTTCACTCAATAAAAGATCTACATCTTTTACGAAAAAGTGCTTCTCGTAAAACCTTAAGGGAGTCTTAGCCTCGCCCAAAGACAAGACTAAAACTACCGGGGCTACATGGGGGACCCCCCCCTTCCCTTTTTCAAAACTTTTTTCGAAAGAAAAAGTTTTCTTGCGCATAGTAAAACAATCGCTTGTTGCGGCGTCGCCACGCACAAATCCAAAGCAAGGTAACCGAGGCAAACGGATCGCCCCTAGTGGCATCCGTGATGGATCGCCCCCTGGCGCCCACGGTTACCATCTCGCGAGCGAGAAAGCAAGCGTTTACCCGCCACACATAAACGAACAAATTCGAGAAACGCAACATAAACATAAATGCACCCGCCAAGGCCATAGACCCGGGCGACGCCATTGTTTATATACATCCATCTCACAAGCTCCAATTTTTTCATACAAGGAGAGGTCGTGGGCAGGATGGGCTTCATCCACTTGCGCCACACGGCAGCCGACGAGGAAGCCGGGCGAGCACCACCCTCGACAACCGCTTCCCCCGAGGGAGGCGCCGACCCGCCGGCGCATCCTTGACCGGGCGCCCACCATCTCCGTGTCCGCCTCATAGGTTGACTCTATGGGGAGTACGGGGACACACTTCATCCTCGGCCGGGAGGCCAACCGGTCGCAGCCGCCCACGAAGTCGCATAACGCCCCGAGTCTTGGCGGCATCGCCAAGATCCTCTCGCGGGATCAACTTCCTCCTCGTCGCCGGAACCGAGGAAGAAGCCTTTCGCAACGCCGCCCAGCACATTGACTCCATCGAAGTGAGAGCAGAAACGGGCCATACATGTCCGCACGCCGACCGGAAGGCGCCCGAGCTCGGACCTGAGGTAGCCACCCACGGCGCCAGCGGCCTGCGGCCGAGGGGCCAACCTCCAAAGTTGTCCGCCCCAAAGCCGGCGGACGGTCCGACAAGGCCTCTTCCAGCCCCCCGGTACGACTTCGCCTTCCCGCCCCAGCCGCGCCGCCGGGCCGCGGCAGTTCACACGGGCCTCGTCCCGACCTTCTCCGCCTCGGGAAATTGGTGCTCAAACCGAGTTAGCAAGACAAGACGATTGAAGGCAAAGCTCACTAAGGAAGAAGACGCACCTTGGCACTTCGGCCCGCCAGCCCAAAGATCACGCCGCTCATCCGCGAGCGACTTTGCGGAGCTCCTCCTTCTCCTTCCCCGAGGGTTCCACCGACACCAACCGGGCCGATGCGAGTGTTCAAGGCGCCGCACATCTCCGCCGCTTGCCGCTCCTCCCGCACCGTCCCCGCCGCCATGGGCCTCCTTCAGACCCGGAGGGACCGGATCCGAGCCTCTTCAAAATCATGGCTCATCCGAGCCATGTCACCGCCACTTTGTCGCCTCGCACCCGGCCTTGACAAGCTCGGCCTCCGTGGTCCGCCGTTGGGACTCCTTCTCGGCGAGGGCAAGAAGCCGAGGTCTCGCCCGGGGCCTCGATCAACTTCACCCGAAGTTTGACCAAGGGCATTCCGGGCCTCAGATATTCCTGGCTAAGGAGCTCGACTTCTCCCCGGCGGCGACGAGAGTCCGCGAACGACAATACTACTCATCAAGACGCTAAGCACAAAGGACATGCAGCCAGGGATGGCCGCCAAGATATTACGTCAATCGCTGCCGACTCCGCGAGACCTACCGTTATGGTCTCCGATCCCGCTAGGCCCTCGGCGCCCACCGACGGATCCGCCGCGGGTTCCCTCCACCCGTGACCCAAGGCGGTCGTCGACCACCGCTGGCGGCCGGCCCCGGGCGTGCCACCCGTGGTCAAAGGTGGACCACCCAGCGGTCGGCTCGCCGAGGGATACATCTCCTCCAATCGCAACCCCGCAGCCCGGAACCCTGCACTAATAGAAGTCCGTGGGGCCCTCGGAATCGACCACGGCACCGCCCTCGCCATGGTCAAGACGACGCCGCCTAGGGCTGCCTCGAACCCGACACGTGAGTAGCGGGAAGTCGGGGTTATACGCCCGCGGAACCCCGGATCGGGCGAGGGTCGGGCCGAAATGGGACTTGCGCGCCTCTCGCCGCCATGAAGAGCTCCTCTGCGAACTCCCGGACAAAGGGGCCCGCCACTGTGGATGGGCGGCGGCGCCACGACCCTTCGAATGGCGCCATCTCGTCTCCAAGATCGAAGCTAACGTCATGGGCCACACCGAGCTCTCCGGTCGACCACCATCGGGCCGAGTGGCCGACCCACCATCGCCACCGTGGCCCGCACCACCGGGGGTGGCCCCGCAGCCCTGCTCGGTCCGACCACCACTCGGGCCTCGGGTCGGCAAGCACTGGAGGATTCGACGGGCAAAGACGATATCTGGCTCGGCGACCCCTCGGCCCGGGCCCTAGCCGAGGCCGAAACGCTTAGCCTTCAAGGCCTTCGGGTGCGAGCCAACTAAGCGGCCCCCCGCTTCCCTCAAGTCAAGAACGTCGGTCGACAAAGCAATCATATGCCAAGAAAATCAAGGCTGCAAAAGGCGAAAGGAAACTCACGGCCCGAGGGATCGCCCTCGGCGCCGACGAGGCCCTCGGAAGGTCGCGACCTAGGCGTCGCGACTTGACGCTGAGCCGCTCGCCCCACGGTATCTGCGGCGCACGGGCCGGATCGTGACGGGGTCGCCGCTCGCCCTCAACCGCGCTTCGCGGGCGCCGGGTACCCGCGATGTGGCGTCGACTCTCCCTTCGGGCCTCACCCTCGTGACGCCGAGGTGCCTACATGGCCAACGCCAATGGTCCCGAGGACTCGCCGGAAGAGCCCCGGGCGCACGGGTGTCGGCAGCCCCCGACGCCCTCGTGCTCATGCTCGGGCTCAGAACGCCCCCCCGACGGCCGGGAGCCCCATGGCCTCGGTCTATCCGAGCCGCCACGCCGCTTATCCGACGAGTTCACGCAGAACCGGTCCTCCGGATCTCGTCCCTTCTGGTCGAGGTGTCGTGACCTCGCCCCACCTCTCGCCGCTGGCCCGACGCCCGTGGAGCCACGCTTTCTTCTTCTTCCCTCCTTCAACGCCGCTCTCGCCGCAGCCTCGCTCCGAAGACGGCCCGCCGCCCGCGATCGGCATCCAATGCCGCACAGCGGAGGGGAGTCGCTGTAATCCGTGACGACCGCAGGAAGAAAGAGTGAGAATCGCCATGGCGACAATGCAATCAAGCAATGCAAGGACACCGAAGTCAAGAAGCACTTACCAGGAGAGATATACTGGCCGTGGCGCATGGGGATCTCGGGATACGTGTCGGGTGTTGGACCCCAACGCATCCTCACCCCTCTTGGCCAAAGCCATCGGTGGAAAGCGTAAGGCCCGACATCCAAGACGCACCGAGACCGGCGGCCTGGGGTCATCTCGCACATGAGCAAAGGGCGAGCCATCAACGGCAACACCCGACGCCGATGGAAAGCGGCGACCACGGCAAAGAGCATTCACGCCCTTCCTCGGAGCCGCAGACCGCCCCCGCCATAGGCCCTCCAACCGGCGATGATCCTCCGAGGGGGACCCAGCCCACTTTCGCGGCGATGCTTGAGGACACGCCCCGTGTACACGGATGCGCTGCTTCGCCGCTATGAGGTAGAACCACCGATCTTGCCACCCCCTTGTTGAGGAGGTGAGCTTGGAGACGATGTACCCATCAGCCCGGTTCGGGCTTCGCCCGCCCGAAGCGGACTTGAGCGCGCAGCCTCCACGCGCAGCCTCCTCCGTGGTTGGCCTCGCGCAAATGAGGCGGTGGTAAGGTCCGCTTTGAAGAACCACAACCAGAGGTCCCAACGCGCTCGATCCCCGTGAATCCCTCACAAAGGGGTGACGAAGATGGCGGCCTCGAGATCGAAGTTTGGGGGCGTATGATGAAGCTCGATTTCATAGTAGTGGAGGATCGCCCGAATGAACCGCCCGCCGCATACCGCCGCGCCGGTGAAGATCCATCAAGCTCACTACGTAGCCATCGAGGGTTAGGCAGCCTCCTCAGCCCAATCCGAGCAATCCACCCGGCCCGCTTCATCGGTGCGGGACGAAGAAGCCCTTCATCGACGAGACGCCGGAGCTTCTCCTCCGCCGCCGCCGCCCTCGGCCACGGCCAAAGATCGAGCACCTCCCTCACGCTGTCACCGCTACCCGACCGCGCCCATGGATGAAAGGGAGGCGAAGGGTGGCAACCGCTAGCAACCCCGATCACACGAGCACAAGGCAAGTGAATCTCCCTTAATCTCTCTCACACTATCTCTATCTCTCCCGATTGCCGCAAAGAAGAAGGCAAGAAGGCGATGGCAAAGAGCAAGGGAGCACTATTCCGCCGGCGGCGACCCCCATATTTATAGGGAAGGGAAGGCAAACCGGGCCGGGCAATCGAAATGACTCCTCGAATGGACGGCCCATGATGGAGCGAGAACCACTCATCCAACGCTGGGCTGGTGGAACCGTCAGCGATTAATGCACCTTGACGGAGCCCCTCGATCTCCGCCCGACAAGAAGACGTAAGGCGCTGGCCCCATCAGTCGGCAAATGCGCCACCACGTGCGTGGCGACTAGACGCCTCGCCTTCCGGGCGTGGTACAACCGTCCGGCCACCCATATCCAGCGCAGCGCCCGACCCGAGGGCAAAAGTCAGTCCGTTGACGGTTCCCCACCCCGCGGAAACCAAACAAGCCCTGGCCGACACACCCCACGCCTGCAGGGTGGTTGCCGCCGGGCCCACGAGGGTTTCTACGCCGCCTCAGATAACCCAAGCCGTGACGAGGGAAATGCACAACCAGGGGTTATACCCGCCCCCGGGGCTGGATTTCCGAACGTGTTTAAGGCACCCGCGGTGCCGCTTATAGAGATGTCCCATCCGTGGGAGGCCCACAAGGCCCTGGGGTTGGTCCGCCCAAACCCCGGATCCGCTAAGCGGTCCGCAGGTTCTCATGGGGTGAATCTCGGATCACATAGCCGACCCTTGCTCCCGCAAGGGCACGGCACCCCGCTAAAAGCACCCGCTACAACGCTCACCGGAGCACGACACATTCGGCTTACGTGGCATTGCACAGACGTGTCACCCTCCTTCTCCCCTTCAGGAGGGCTTACAGAGGAGCGTATGATCAAAGTCGAGGAGGCCCGGGTCGACCTTTGCAAGACATAAGCGCTGGCCTCGGCTGCCCACGCAAAAACAAACACGCTCCACACAAACAAGCGCATTTAAGAGCTGTTTCAGCCTTGCCAACAAGGCGAGACATAAAAGACGAAGGAATCCGCCATTCCATTCGAGGCCCGGGGTTACACCCAACGGAGGCCAAGGCCAAGCACCCCTTGTAGAGACAAAAACCACCCCGAGAAACAACAAGGCGACGGAACGGCGGAACCCCGGCGAGTCCTCCAAACTATGAGAATCCGGCCGCCCCGCCAAGGCCCAAGAAAACCTAGCCCGCTATCATCCCGCACGGAGGGATGGCCCGATGGACGATGGACTGTGCCATTGGCCACGACGCTCACATAACGATTTTAAATCGGCCACCGGACGCCCACAAAGCGCCCAAATGGAGTCACCACGACGTAAAGAGCTCATCACGCCACGGCTGACAAGGTCAAGGACCTCCGCCAAACAACGAACCATGACGCTCCACGCCGACAAAGCCCAAACCATGGCTCGACTCGACCACGCATCTCCGCTTTTCGGTCCGAGGCCGGCCTAGCTCACCAACCCCGGAGAAATCTCTCCGCTTTGTCCGAGGATGGCCTTGCTCACCACCCGGCGCAAAACTCCGCCGCCCCGAGGGAGACCAGCCTCCATCCCTCGGGTGAGACAGCCCAACTAGCCCGCCTAGGGTCGCCACCCTGGGCGTGGGAGGTTCCGCCCGAGGAAGGGAAACCGCCCGATTCAATGCTGGGTCGCGACGACAGCGCAGAGGCGCCTGCCATCGACACGCCGGGCCAAATCGAATCCATTAATCGCCTCCCCAATCCGACCGATGGGACGCAGCTGAACCGTTGACGCGGTTACACCCACCCGCACGGAAACCGAATGACACCGCTTCATTTCCCCGCAGCACCGCCAAAACGCCACGCTGGGCCGACTGGCACTTGACACGCATAGCCAAGAACCTCTCGACCGGCCTCGCCATGCAGACCGTGAGGGACGCCACAGACCCCGCCCGCGCTGGGGACGGCACGCCCACCATCGGATCGACGACGCGTCTTCGCCAAGCAACATCCAAGCCAGCCCACCCCTCGGCAAACAAGACATGCAACCGGTGTAGCTCGAATTAGCCACCTAGGCGTCCACCTGTAAAACATTATCTCTCCTTCTCCTATAAAAGGGGAGTAATGCCTCATTAGAGAGGACTTTTTCGAGAGGATTCGATTCGATTAGATTCGAGAGGATTCGATTCGATTCGATTCGATTCGAGCCCGCTTCAACTCCGCTCACACGGAGGAAACCGCACACCACCACCACCATAACCACGATCGTGGGGGCTTGAGACCCGCTCTCCTCCCGCGGCCGCCCAGAACCCCCTACGCAGCTCACCTTTGAGCGCGAGGTAACACGAGCAGACACACCCCCCGCTGGACGAGGGGCCCCGCTGGCCCGAACCAAGATAAACCGCAAGGCCCCGTGTCCATCTTGCGCTACGCCATCGAGGGAGGAGGCACACGGCTTATAAATTCTTTATTGCCGGCAGACGGAGGCACCCACCGCTCGAACGCCGACGCTTACGCGCCGTAGGGGCCGCGTAGCAATCTGATCTCCATCAGCCCTCATGGCGCTTTCCGCCGCCAGTTTCCACCCTACCGCCGGAGCACGAGCCCCCGCTGAACACCACGTTTCTTCTAACGCCGGCATTTGTGGCGCTGGCCCCAACTACGATATGATCCTTCCGCCCGACGATCGGCACGGAAGGGAGGGCAAGATCGCCACCGCGGCAAGCCCATCATCACGGCCGCCAAGAAGACGGGCAAGGCGATTCATCGCCGCAAGGCGCCGGCCAAGCAACGGATTCAACGAATCCGCCGACGATCCCCGGCGCCGACTTCGCAAGGGCCCCCAGAACCCTAGGCCCCGGAAATACCTTTACCCGCCACCCGCTTGTGGTCGGGTACCCCGAAAACCCTAACCGCCGAAAAACGCTCCGTCCTCCGACATACCGGGAGGGAGTCCCGTGAATCTTCGCCGGGCGTGAAACCTCGCCGGCCTTCGCCAGAGAGCACGAGCCGACCACCCGCCGCTCCACGGAGCGCTTATCCCATGGACATTCACTGAAGAGCGCATCCTCCACGTGATGCGGACGACCCCGCCACGCCACCCTCCGGTTCAATCGGGCCCGGTCCCGAGCCGAGGGATCCGCCCACCGTCCGAGAATCGAAACCTCCTCCGTGACGTCGCGACCGCAGGACCGACGATGAAGACGAGTACTATGACCCCACGGGGAATGCTTCAATGTCGAGGTCCCGCCACAGATGGCTTCAATCGACGTTTCAAGAAGACGACGCGACGCATCGCCACGACGAGCTCCAGCCGGCGGTCGCCCCGGCCAATCCTAGGGGCGCCGCACTCGCCGCCAAAACGCCAGCTACAGATTTGCGGTGAACGACCGGGCGGAACCGCCCGACCGCGGATCGAGCAAAACATCCAATGGAGCAGGCTCGCCGAGCAGGCCCCGAGGGCACCTCAAGCTCACAATGGCGGCGACGCGGGCGGACCGGGCCGGAGTGCCTCCAATCCGCAGATAGCCCCCCGCTCACCGCAGCGCCTCAACGGCGGCGGCCGCCATGCCGGGCATCGGAAATGCCCGAGCCTCCACTACCGAGGGTAGGCGATACGGAAGGCCTCCGTCAACTCCTTGACAAGGCGGCGGTGCAACAGTGCAGAGTTCCGCTTCCCGGATCGGGCCGTGACGTCTTCGCGAGCCGAGAGGAATCTGGCTAAGCCGGCAGGCTCCGCCCACCCGGATCGAGCCCAACCATGGCTCCGACTCGACCACGCATCTCCGCTGGTCCGAGGCTGGCCTAGCTCACCGTACCCCGGGAGAAATCTCCACTTCGTCCGACGGTGGCCTAGCTCACCACCCCGGGCGCAGGCCCTCCGCCCCGCCCGAGGGAGACCAGCTCTCCATCCCTGGGTGAGGCAGCCCAACCAGCCCGCCTAGGGTCGCCGACCCCGGGCGGGGGAGGTTCCGTCCGAGGAAGGGAAACCGCCGATTCAATGCGGTCGCTTGACAGCGAGGCGCCGCGCATCGACACGCCTATAAAATCGAACCGCCGAATCGCCTCCCCAATCCGACCGATGGGACGCAAAGCTGAACCAAAGGACGTGTTACACCACCCGCACGGAAACCGTAATGACACCGCTCATTTCCCGCAGCACCGCCAAAACGCCACGCTGGGGCCGCACTCCGGCACTTGACACGCATAGCCAAGAACCTCTCGACCGCCCGCCATGCAGACCGTGAGGGACGCCCACAGACCCCGGGCCGCGCAGTGGACGGCACGCCCACCATCGGATCAGACGCGTGTCTTCGCCAAGCAACATCCAAGCCAGCCCCACCCTCGGCAACAAGACATGCAACCGGGTGTAGCTCTGAATTAGCCACCTAGGCATCCACCTGTGTAAACATTATCTCTCTCCTTCTCCTATAAAGGGGGGGGAATAATGCCTCATTAGAGAGGACTTTTTCGAGAGGATTCGATTCGATTAGATTAGATTCGAGAGGATTCGATTCGATTCGATTCGAGCCCGCTCAACCCAGCTCACACGAAGGAAACCGCACACCACCACCACCATAACCACGATCGTGGGGCTTGAGACCCGCTGCCTCTCCCCCCGCGGCCGCCCAGAACCCCCTACTACAGCTCACCTTTGAGCGAGGTAACACGAGCAGACACACCCCCCGCTGGACGAGGGGCCCCGTTGGCTCGAACCAAAGTTAAACCACCGTGGTCCCGTGTCCATCTTGCGCTACGCCATCGAGGGAGGAGGCACACGCTTATAAATTCTTTATTACCGGCACCCGAGGCACCCACCGTTCCTCGAAACGCCGACAGGTAGGTTCAACAAAAGAAGCGTCATCGCTGTTTTTCTAACCCAACTTTCAAGTTTCTACTCTCCATCACATCACATTAAATCCACGATTTAAATAGCGCGCTATAGCGCACTATAGCTCCAATAGAGCAGCTCTCGCTACGCAGTTGCATTTTTTTCGTGCTATTGGCGCTATAGCGCGCTATAGGGCCGCTAAGCTCAAATAGCGTCATAGCGCGCTATTATGGCGCTATTGGCAAATTGATCAGCCTAGTCTAATTGTTAGTGATTGAGTGATTTCAAAAAGAACTTTATGGTTGTTTGCTTATGTACTTGATTTGATGCCTTCATGGTTGTTTGTTTTGAGGATGAGAACTTTATTATGTGGTTATCATTATCGCTTATCAAATTATCACTTATCAAATTATAATTATATGCTTATCCTGATTTCCTATTATTTGAAACAATTAGCGCGCAATAGCGGCGCTATAGCGTGAACTGCATGCTGATGCTACGTTGCAAATAGCGCACTATAGCGTAGCCATAGCTCCGCTATAGCGGCAATAGCGCCCGTGAACAGTCGCCGCTAAATTTCATAGCGCGCGATCTAAAACATGGCATTAAATACATTAAAAGACATATGTTCGGAGTATGTAATGTAGGTCAAAAAAATAATAACTAATTACACAGCTTTTAGATGTACATTACGAGACGATTCTTTTGAGCCTCGTTACCCTATGGTAGAATAATATTTACCACAAATAAACGCAACGCGCTACAAAGTGTGCTGCTGTGAGTTCCAACAAAGATTTTTTGCAAATTTTTCTCGCATCTAAACAAGGCCCAACAAGAGCCCGCCATGGATTAATTGAGCTCCTCGCTATAGTCGCGCAGCCCGTCATGGATTAATTGAGCTCCTACTATGCGCCGGGTCAAAACCGCCGTGAGGTTTTGACAAAATCAACGCCGATGCCGCAACTCTAAGAATTCAAGAGGAGCTTCTATGGCGGCAAAGGGCGCGAGATGAGGCAGTGGAATTTTTGGGGCATCACACGGGTCAAGAAGGGCGCCTGATGAGACAAATAATTTTTTGGAGGCATCGGCGCAGTCCTAGAAGGATGCATAGATGCGAGATAGCTAAGGGGGTGCTTACTTCCCATACAACTAAAAAAAAGCAAAACCCAAAAGTAGCTATAGCACCCCTACATCAAATCTCTTGATGTCACAATGGCGATCGGTAAGGGGGAAGGACACTGGCCGACGACGCCCCTAGCAGCGCTGGGAAGGCAGTGGACGGCGGGCCGTGTGGAGGGCAGAAGGCGATAAATTATTTATTTATTGCTTGCCCCAAAGAGATTACATGCTCCCTATTTATATGGCCCTCCTATGGGACTTGTAATCCAAGCAATCTCTAAAGGTTTTCTTATAGAGTTGGAATACCTTTTACAAGCAATCCTATTTATATCCTAATAAGAGGTTTTTTATAGAATGGAATACCTCTTGCACAAAAAAGTCCTAAAGATTATCCACAAACTCTTCTTATTTTAATTACCAAAGAAATAGGGGGCAAATGGGGGGGGCGACGCAAAGGGCGGGCGAGCGAGCCCGCAGGATGCCCCCTGGCCGACATGGGCCCCTTGGGCGGGCTGTTCGCCCCTCTCTCGGACATAACATCTCCCCCCTTCTCCGACCGGGCGGCCCTCGGGCTGGATGAAAGTCCACTGCGGACACCGGAGGAAGGCCGGGTTACCCGGGGCATGATAAGCTCCACCCGTAAGACCAACTTCCCATGCACCGGGTTGCGGAGGATCATGTTCTCCCGAGTACGTATGGATGTGAACCGAGGAGGTAGTGGAGGTTGCTGATGTAGCCGCGGGTAGATGTACCGGTGCATTACGCCCCGGGGGGGTGTCCGCATCGGGTAGCCGCCAGAGCTCCCTCGAACCGCAGCCTCGAGATGCCGATGAATCATGTCGCGAGGGGGACTCTCCAAGAACATGAAGCAGTCGCCGGGAGGAGTGACTAAGAGGGGCATGAGGCGCCAGATGATGACGTCGCGGCTATAGATTTCCATGTAGCCCGAGGCACGACGTCCCGGCCCACGGCACGACATTTTGGCCCGGCACGAGCACAAAGACAGCCCGATGAATTATGGTCTGCCGGCACGGCCCGACCGCATTAAGGCGTGCTTGGGCCGATGTCCAGCATCGTGGCCCAAAGACGGCACAAAGACACCTTTAGAGCGGCCCGTTATGGGGCCCCATGATCGGGTGGCCTGCAAAGCCCCAACCCGCCACAGCTAACCCTAACTTCCACATCAGACCACTCCTCCCAGCACATAACGCGCCGCACCGCGGCCCTGCCGGCCTCCTTCCTTGTCGGCCCGCATGTTCCCGGTTGCGCCGCTCCATCTCCTTCCTTGGTCAGATCAAGTAAAAATAGAGAGAGGGAGCGCCATTGCGGGAAAGCCACGGGCACCTTCCTCCCTTGCGCGCACGATGGGCCCGCATGTGCCGGCCGCCCGCTAAAATTAGAGAGAGGAGCACCGCCGGCCGCCCTCCCCATCCCTCCGCAACCGCCGGCTTCAAAAATCCTCCCGGTCGGCGTCACGAGCTCCCCCCCTTGAGCACACACGACGGCCGACACCTCACCTCCTTCCCCTCTTTCGCCACACGCTGGCGTGGCCCTCGCTGGCATGGAGAAGGGCCTCGATCCGACCCGGCCCGATGTTTGCGCCGGGGTTTGTCGGGCCGGCCCGACACAAACCCACGGCCATGCCTGGGCCGAAGGCCGTGCACAAAGCCTACAGAGGCATCGCCCATCGCACGGCGCTCGGCAAGACGACGCAGCGTCGGCCCAAGGCACGACACGACGTTAGGTCGGGCTGGCCGTTGGAAATCTATAGTCACGCATGTTGAGGAGATGCAAACAGTTCAAAGATCGCACCGCATATGAAGGAGCCAATGTCGAACATGTTGGGGGAGAGCTGAGGTGTTCCCTATTCCGCATCGTAGTTGATGTTGACGTTGTCGACACCAGAAACGACGATCCATGGCATCGAGGAAGACGACACGCAGTGGCTCCCATGCTATATCGCCGCGGGCCACATCCCGCCGAGGAGGATGGCCGTTGGAGCTGGCGGTCGCCGGTGGCGCCGTAGGCGCCAGGGTGAGGTAGTTCATCCTACGAACTCCTCCCTAGAGCGGCGGCCCAACATGTCCGATAGTAGTGGGGAGGAGGCCGAGGTAGAAACGACCGCCGAAGAGCGGTGAAGTCGCCCTCCATCGCCCAGCCGGTACGGCGCGCCCGTGGTGACGCCGAGGGCAATACGCCGCAGGTGCTACTCCTCCAATGTCGCCCGGGCGAGCTGTACAAAGACGCCAGTAGAGAGGTGTGAGAGGTCCAAGGCGCCAGCATGCCTCGCGCTTTTTCCCAACCTTGGGGCTTAAGTCGCTGGATGCCGGCGAAGAGGCCGACCTCACGGCCGAGCCTAGGTGATCCCGTGTCACCGCTTGGGGGAGGCGCCGCTTCATTGAGGTGTCGCCACATGTCACTCCTTCCTAGGCTTGCCAGCCCAGGGCATGCCAAGGATGACGCCGACGCCATTGCCGACATGCAAAGACATAGGCGCCGATGTCGAAGATGTCGCTGCCAATGAGGATTGGGACCTCATAGGTTGCCGCCGACATGTTGAGGTAGCACTGTGGTGCCGTGATCGCCACCCTCACTAGTTGTGTACGAAGTCCCCACAGTAGCCACCACACGAGGGTCGACGAAGTTGTGTGTGGTGCCCGAGTCGACGACGATGCCGACCCGGCCTCGAAATCACGCCGACGAGGTAGAGAGAGGGACACCACGCACGGGAGTTAGGATCCCCCGATCAGAGGTCGGGCCGTCCGGTGGCGCCCTCCGTGTTGATGCCCTCCTATTCATCGTCGTAGTCATTGAAGACGATGATGTCGAACAGGTTCTTGCACTTAGACCCGTGAGAACGACTTGTCATTAGCTTGAAGCACGTACTCAGCCTTGCCGCCGCCGGTCATCTCCTCCGGTGTCCCCCGCTTGAACGGCTTGAAAGGCCGAGTCGATGTCGCTAACATTGCCGGTGTCCGGGCCGGCCGCTGTTGTAGGTAGGGAGGGCGGCGCTGGCTGGCTTGCCCCGCAATCGTGTCGCCTTTGCCGGAGTAGTAGAGGATGGTGAGTCGGGCTGTCAGACGCCCGGCGAGCAACATAGCCGCCTCCATGTCATTGGGTCCCGGGAGCTCGACGCCGGTCTTCGCCGATTCCCCAAGTCCTTCCAGGTAGATGTTGACCTGCCGCTGGTCATCGAGGTGCCCGGTGCAAGTGACATGCACTAGGAACTGCCCCGTACTCGCCGACGGGTGCCGCCTTTGGTGATGCTAGTTCGCCCAACGGATTGCGCTTAGGTTGCCGGGTCAAGCGCCGTTGACATACCGGGCGGGCATGCCCGGGGCCGCTAACGCCTTCTCCCCGAATGTGACGCATGTACCGCTCCCGTGTTCTCCTATGAGATGGTAAGATGCGTACAGACTTGCATTGTAGCCGGGCGATCTTACCCCTCAAGAACCGCCAGAGCGGTTGAGCTGTGGAAGTGGATCCTCCTTGCCATCATATGTCCGAACAACAGCCTTGTGCAAAGCGAGGGGCGAGTCCGGGAAGTGGTCGAGAGGCGGGAGGTGGGGCGCGGTCATTCCTTTACGGCGGCGCCTCCCGGGCGCTGGTGCCGGATCGAGGATGGTGGTCACCTCTTTCTCCATCTCGGCCGCAATCTTCTCGGTTGGGATGACGCCTTGCCCTTCTCTCGTAGGCCTTGATGAAGGCGCGCCCGAGGTCTCCATGCACGACTTCATGTCCTTTTCGAGCCCCCGATATAGCTTGATCTTGCGCTCCTCCGCCGGATCGAACCGGAGAGGACGGCGACTTGATCGGGCGAAAGTGTGTCAAAGCGGGTGGTGAAGGTGGAGAATTGTTTGGAGAGGTCGGTGAGCATCTTCTTCATCTCAAAGATCCATGGTGGTGGGTGGATCAAAGTGGCCCCCGATACTAGCTATCACAACCGTGATCGCGAGGGGCGGAAGGACACTGGCCAACGTGCCCTCGGCGGGCGACGCGACGCGCGGGCGGCGAGGCGCGGCGTAAGGGAAGGGAAGGCGGCGCGGCGGCGGCGACTAAGGGTGAAGGCGATAAATTATTTCTTTATTGCTTTCTCCAAAGATATTGCATGCTCCATATTTATATGGCCCTCCTATGGGACTTGTAATCCAAGCAATCTCTAAAGGTTTCCTTTATAGAGTTGGAATACCTTTTACAAGCAATCCTATTTAGATCCTAATAAGAGGTTTTCTTATAGAATGGAATACCTCTTGCACACAAAAATCCTAAAGATTATCCACTAACTCTTATTTTAATTACCAAAGAAATCGCTGGAAGCAAAAGCGGGCGGGGGCTGGAAAGGCACGCGAAGCGCCGAGGCTAGGGGCACCCCTACGGCAGGCCCCTTTGGTCGGGCCGTTCCGCGCCCCGCCTCCTGACATAACACTTGATGGATGTTTGGAGCATTAAATGTAGGTAAATAAAATAACTAATTGCACAGTTTGACTGAAAAGTGCGAGACGAATCTTAGCCTAGTTAATCTATAATTAGACAATAATTATTAAATATAAACGAAAAGTGCTACAGTAGCCAAACCCAAAATATTTCACCAACTAAACACCCTCTAAGGTACTGGCTTGTTGGGAATGAGGGATTGTCACTTGCTAGTGACCTTGATCTACGGTCCTTGCGGGTGGCGAGTGACTGCATCAATGCAGTGAGAAGCATTCAGGGACAAGCAGGTGTACATGACCATGTAATTCGTGAGATTAAGCACACGATGGGTAGTTTTACAGAGTGGAGTTCGGCCCATGAAGGTAGGAGTGCACATTTTGATGCCCTCGTTTAGCTAGAAGCTAAATTATAGTTCACTTTGTTAATTTAATTATGTATCTAGACATAGTGTATAACCCCGGCATAGCAAAATCAATGTATCTAGAAAAGCCAAAGTGAACTACAATTTCGAACTGATGGAGTATGTCAATGTTGGGTGATTGCTCAACACAACACTTATTGATGATGATATGTTTTTACAAAGTGGCCATTCAACATGGCGACATTACAAAGGATGTCACGGGTATTTATAGGCCCCCCGACTTCGTGAATGGTGTAAAAACACTTGGAATTACAAAACGAACTTCTACAATACATCATGTCTAGCTTAAGGTGTAATCTTCATCTTCACAATGCTTTTCACCTCTTTCGGTTGTTTCTATGGTTCTCCGGCTAAGTCGCCATGAACGCCTTCGCCCGATCCCGACTTCAACCTTTCTACTTTCAACCCGGTCGCTTCCTTCACGGTCGATGACGCAAGGGTTACCTTCGAATATAACCTCGCCTTGTAACCGGGTTTATGTATCCCGAAATCATCAAAGTCCGGGACAAAAGTTTTTACCGTAAATCAAAGTTAGAACCCAACAAAGAGCCCCCTCGCGGGCTTAAGGCCGACTTCAAATGCGTGAAACCCATTTAACTTAAGTTTTTCTTAAAAACTTTGTTTGAATCAAAACGCCGCCCCGGCTTTGAAGTTGGACTTTTGAGTTTGATTTTGACTTCGTGGATATCTTCGCTGGTTTTTTTTGATAACGCTAGTTTGACCGCTTGACCGATAAATAGCGGCACCCCTCTCTTTTTTTCTTCATCTTTTCCGCTGGGCCACCTTTTTGAAAATTTTCTTTTGCGGTGCGAAGTCAAAATTTCTCGCTAAGACACTTTTATTGCGGTTTCTTGTTTGTCGCCAAGTTTCCTGGCCGAGCATGTTTTCAAGTAAGTTGTCCTCCGAAGTTGGTTTTATTTTTATTATTATTATTGTTATTATTTTTTATTTTGTATATGTATAATTTTTATAATGCATTCCTTGATTTTTTAGGATGGTCGAAGTTGATGAGAACGTTGTTGATCTCAAGAGGAGGAGGCAGAGCAATCAATGTCTCAAAATCAAGATAACGAATTTCGATGAAGGACTCAAATGATGTGTTCAAGATCTAAGTCGTAATTTCTTCCTGATGACGTAATTTCGCTAGTTTTTGGTCGAAGTAAGATGACCAAATCTGATTTCAAAAAATGGTTAAAGATGGTATCTTGAGGGAAGGACAATATAGGCGGAGCCAAATGAGAAGATTCCAAGCCTAAGCCCGATGAATGTGTTGTGTTTAAGGATTTGTTTATCGCTGACTTCGCGATGCCTCCCCAAAATTTCCTTGAAGAGGTGTTTAAGAGGTATAATATCGAGATGCACCACTTGACTCCTAATGCAATAGTCAAGTTGTTCTGCTTTTTTTATGGGTCGCGTAAGTCGTAATACAAAACCGTATATAGATACTTTTTGTTCTTTTTGTACGAAGTTGCACACTCCTGGGCTTCTGGACTAAGATGATTGAGCAGCAGAAAGTGAAATTATATTTTGGATGTAGTTTCAACACGCCGTTGTCAAAAAAACAGATTTCTCCCGGCCAAAGAACAAGTGGGCGATGGTTGGTATAACTTCTCGGTTTTATCACAAGGTACCCATGGTCAAGAAAACCGTGGTAAGAAGGGAGTTGTGAAAAGTTACCCCTTGGCTTCACAAGATGCAATGTGGAGCGCTTTCGAAAGTGCAAGCCTAGTTTTTCTAAATCTCAAGCTTATGTTGAATGCTTGAAAGCTTTCAAAAGGTTGTTTCTCAACAGCCTACTCGAGACCTTGTCGAAGAATATTTGGTCAGCCGGAGTTTGGCCACTTAGACTTGATGGGACTTCCTTCGTTATCATACGTAAGAGGATTAGGGAGAAGGATTATACTTTCCTGATAGAGATACCGTAATGCCTTCGCGGTTTCGCATGAAGAAGAGTTTGTTGTTGCGCTTTGAGAACAAGGCCGTGGATTTGCTTGGAAAGTATCTTCACACAAAGAGGAAGTTGATGGATGAGATTATCGGCAAGGACTATGTGAGGCTAAATCGATCTTTGATCTTGCCAACATAACTTACAAAGTCCGCCCACCTCCCCGCCTATGCTCGTGGAAAGGATAAGAAGGATGGTGACAAAAATCAAGAGAAAGAGGAGTGATGCCGCTGGGTCGACTTCTTCGGGCGAAGACTCCTGGGGAAGGTCGTTGTCCCTAAGCCTCGAAAAGAAAAAAGCTAAGAAGATAATCAAGACTTGCTTGGGAACCTAGATCTTTCTCGATATTGAGATTGATGCCTCTGCTTTTGGTACTTGGTCCAAGATTTGAGGTGAGAAAGATTTGCAAGACTTTTGCTTCTATCGGGCTTACACGGGGCAAGTATTTACCCCTCTTGCGCATTATTTACAATATTTTGGCTTTTCACAGAATTTGGGTACTTCGAGCGATGCGGGCGAAGATGCAGATGTTGCTATGATGGAGGCCTCTCCCACCGGGTAATCGCCACTCCTTCTTCACCTAGACTTAGACATCCAACTCCTCGACTTTCCAAAAATGGGTTCGCTTTGTCGACTTCCGCTTTGCATGATGAGCATATTTCTATTGACTTGGCGGAGTTAGCTAAAAGTAATCACGCGGGTCGTTTGTCAGTTAACCCAGAGCATCCTTCTTCCGTTCCTCGAGGAAACAGCTTCAAAAAAAAATTGCCGAGAAAAATGTTGCTCGTGAGCAACCCGATTGTTCGTAAACTTGTTGCGAAGCCCCTCTTCGTAACCCGTGGGTGTATCCGACGCTTTCGAAAGGCCAGCCATTTTGCCAAAAGAAGTTGTTCTAGGTATGAGTTTTTTTTTACTTTTTATCTTTTAAACTATTATTGACTTTATATTTTGTTGAAACTTACTCTTTTTTTCCTTTTTGCAGAAAACTTTGACCGAGAGGGCTCATGAGGCGGTTAAAGTTATGAAAGAGAAACTTCATAAAAAGGGGACAAGGATCGCCGGATTTTCTTTTGATGACTTTTTCTCGACGTTGAAGACGAGGAAGCCGAACATGACCAAAAGGGCCGTTTATCGGAGTCGCCGTTAACGCTTGAGGCTCGCCAGAAGATTCCTTGTCCTCTTAAAGAAGGAGAGAAAGTTTGTAAGTTTTCTTTGTTTGACTTTTGTTGTTTATACTTTTAACTTTGGTTGCTTTGCTTGATGTTTTCGACTTGTTTTTTATTTTTAGCTAAATTTTTCCCTCGATGCACCAACTTCATCTAAGGACAAGACTATTGATGTTGGGTCAATGAAGGATGTTGTCGAAGACTATCCAACTCCGCAGGTTGATGCTGATGCTCAAGAACTCACTTCCGAAGATGTTTCAAAATCTTTGGAAAATACTCTGAAGTTCTGTTTGGACAGCGGAGTCAATTTGGATTCTTATAAGTTTGTTGGAGTAGGAATAGATAAGCTTCGAAAGTGCTTCCTAAGAAACCAGAGAAACAATTATCAAAGTGCATAGATGACGCTTTTTTTCTCGCTCCTCGATGCTGAGGGTGAACGGGCGAAGAAGAATCCATTGGAACTAGCCGATGATGGGTTAAACTTGATGTACAAGGTATATTTTTTTATTTTCTTTTCATGCGGTTAGTTGTTTATATTTTGCTTCTAACTTGATTTGTTGTATAGGGTGTTCTTGTTCAACGCGCCTCGAGGGAAATCTCGAAGACAAGCTACCGCCAAGCGCTTCATGAAAAGTCTCTTGTCCGAGATTGAATCTTTGAAATCTCAACTTGCGCCTAAGGAGGTGGAAAGAGGAAAGGTTGTGGATGATTGGCATACTCGATCACCTATATCATGGTGCTTCGTGATATCATTAAGGAGAAAGATGAGCAACTTGAGGTCGCTGAAGGCAACTATTGCTAGTCTCACAAAAAGAGAAGCAATTACTTAGAGAAGAAAAAGATAGAGATGGATGAGTTTATGCTTAGAAAGTTTAACAGGATGTGGGAGCTTTGCAAAGCCGCATATGAGAAGTGGGGTGCCACACCGAAGATCCTTGATGGGAACTTGGAGAATATGACTCGCTTTTTAGTTGGCTCGAGGCAAGATGAAGACCTTGGAGTTTTGGTTCAAGCCGCCCGCACACTCAGCGCCATGTACTCTACCCGTGCACTTCTTCATTTGATGAAAGATGCTAAGGATCCCTTTTGTATGACACCTTTGCAGAAGATTCTTTCAAATTTTCTGGGGATGCTATTAGCAAGATTTCTACACGCACTCATCTCTTGTGCAAGAAATTCTTCGAGCAATACTGGTGCAATTGTGGGTGAGAGCATTGTCTCGAGAAAGTGAAGGAAAAGTTGAGAAAGGTATTATGCTTTCTTATTAAATTTTACCTTCTTCCCTTTGTTTTTTCTTTTTTTTTTTTTGTGTTTTGTCGACTTTGTCTTTAATGCATTGAGCTTGACATATTACAGAGGAAGAAAGTTTGAAGAAGCCGAAAGAGGAGGAAGAAAGAAAGGCTCGTGAAGAGGAAGAGAGGAAATGTAAACAATGTTAGTGAGCGAAGGGGCTAGCTCTATGGATTGATTTTTATTTTGAGTGTTTTTGGGAGGAGAAAGAAAACATGTTGGCAAGAATTATTGTAAATTTGTTAAGTTTATGTTTTGTCTAAACTTGTGGAAACTTTGATTTTATTGCTATGAAGTTTTATTTCTAATGAGAAGATAGATTGCGTTTATGATTATTTTTGTCGAATTTTGACTTTGGAATATCCCGCGCAGTTCCTCGTTTAAGCCTCGCGCAGATATGATACCTGCTTTTGCCTCTTATGATTGGGCGGCGATAACTTTGTTTTTGAGACTTCGGAATTTTTGGAATGTTGTGAGGCTTCCGGTAGTGTTGACATTGGTGCTTTTGTGAATAATGCCTTGGGACATCCAATGCGAAATCTTCTTATAGGATGCCCAGGGTTGTCGACTTTAGTACAAGTAAGGTGTAACGTTATGTGTATTCAAGCTTTTTCTTGCGTTTAATCTTTGCTTGGTCTTAGTTCTTGCTTTTTGTTTCGCCCCTCGTGCTCAAGTGCGTCTCCAAGCTTTGTTTTTGGGGAGAATTTCCAAGATACGGTAGATAAAATAATCAACAAAGTTGTTGAAGATATTTTGAGTGAGGCAAAGAACTAGTGTTGCCTCCTCAAGAATTTTGAGTAGCTTAAGTGTTGTTTTTAGGAAACTTGTATATTTTTTGTTATATGTATAATGAATAAATGTTTTGTATGATGTATTTCCATTTTTGTAATTTAAGTAATTTTGTAATAAGTTTTTATGATTTTACAAGGGTTTTCGTTTTTTGAAGACAAAATTTTCTCCTTAGAGAAATTTGAAAACGCCGCCCCTTCTTTTTTGCGGTGGTA
The DNA here is from genome assembly GCA_015847255.1 of Hyparrhenia diplandra. Taxonomy (NCBI): domain Eukaryota; kingdom Viridiplantae; phylum Streptophyta; class Magnoliopsida; order Poales; family Poaceae; genus Hyparrhenia; species Hyparrhenia diplandra. The sequence goes on from JADLZK010006653.1 coordinate 47,689, forward strand.
GCTTAAGACTTCGATTTGAAGCCAAAATTTTCTCCTTAGAGAAATTTGAAAACGCCGCCCCTTCTTTTTGGCGAAGTAGGAGCAAAGATTTCGATTTGAAGTCAAAATTCTTCTTAGAGAAATTTGAAAACGCCGCCCCTCTTTTTTTGCGGCGGTGGGAGCGAAGACTTCGATTTGAAGTCAAAATTCTCCTTAGAGAAATTTGAAAACGCCGCCCCCCTTTTTTTTTTTAAGTGGGAGCTTAAGACTTCGATTTGAAGTCAAAATTTTCTCCTTAGAGAAATTTGAAAACGCCGCCCCTTCTTTTTTTGCGAAGTGGGAGCTTAAGACTTTGATTTGAAGTCAAAATTTTCTCCTTAGAGAAATTTGAAAACGCCGCCCCTTTATTTTTTACTTAAGGGGTTTTAAGACTTCGATTTGAAGTCAAAATTTTCTACCTTAGAGAAATGTGAAAACGTCGTCCCCTTTTTTTTGCGAAGTGGGGAGTGAAGGCTTCGATTTGAAGTCAAAATTTTCTCCTTAGAGAAATTTGAAAACGTTGTCCCCTTCTTTTTTTGGCGGTGGGGGAGCGAAGACTTCGACCAAGTCAAAATTTTCTCCTTAGAGAAATGTGTAGGTAATAATTTTAGTTTTGTACTTAAATTGTACCTACTTGTTGTTTATTTTGTGAATACTTTTAGCCGATGCTAAAGCATTTTGCTTTTCGGCTTTGGAAAAATAGAAAATATAAAAGAATGCACAAGTTGGGGAAACTACTTTCTCATTTATACTTGATATGAGAATTTACAATAGAGTCCGCCTCGTTAAAAAAACCACTCACCCCGCGAAGGGTTTCCCCCGAGTGGAAAAAAGAGTGCAGCTCTTGATTGAAATTGATAAAATGCTTCTACGAATTCAATCTAACTTGCTTATTTACAAAAACCTCGAAGAAAGAAAAATTTAGGGATAGTACTTGCGAAGATCCCTAATGTTCCATGTGTGGCTTAATTCTTCTCCTTTGAGATTCTCCAAGTGGTAAGAGCCTTGCCCGTTTGATTTTGTTATGACGAAGGGTCCTTCCCATTTCTCATTTGGAATTTTCCCCACGTTGTCTTCATTTTTTTTCCTCTTGAGCACGAAGTCTCCCCGGGTTGTAGTTCTCTTTTTACCACTTTCTTGTTGTACCATTTGCTTGTTTCTTCTTGGTACTTTCTCAAATTCATCACGGCTTGGTTTCTTTCTTCTTCGAGCAAATCTTTGCTTGTCTTTTTGGTCTTCTTCGCTTGTTATTCCCACATTTGTTCATGGACCTTCGAATCGGATTTCTTCGAGTCATTGCTTCATCTCCATATAATAACTTGAAAGGTGTAAACTTTGTTGATCTTGTGGTGGTTGTATTGTGACTCCAAACAATCCTTGGTAGTTCTTCGACCCATTTTCCTTTTGGAAGTCCCACTAGATTTTTTGATATTCCTACACATATTATGTCATTTGCTCTTTCGACGGCTCCATTTGATTGTGGATATCTCGACTCATGCGAAACAAAGTTGATTCCTGCACTTTCACAATAACTTCTGAAGTCTTCGCTATCAAATTGAGTTCCGTTGTCCAAAGTTATGTGTCGGGACCTCGACCTGCAGATTATGTTTTGCCAAAGAAACTTCTTCATTGTTATTGATGACATGTTTGTGATTGGCTTCGCTTCTATCCATTTTGTGAAATATTCGACCGCAACAATTGTGTATTGATGATTGCCTTGGAGCTGGAGGGAGCTTTCCAATTATGTCTATTCCCCATCTTGCAAGTGGCCAAGTGGGTTCTATGTGTTGAATTGGGTTTGCCGGAGCATTTGACTTGCTTGCTGAAATTTGACAATTGTGGCATGTCTTCACTATTTCTTTACTATCTTTTTGAGTTATTTGGCCAATAGAACCTTTTGTCTCAATGCTTTTCCCACATACTGCTATGTATTTTTGAAGTAATTCATTTCCTTCTTTTCGCTTGAGATGCATTTGAGTAGTGGTTCACAAATGCCATGTTTGAAAAGTTGGTTGCCGATGAGCTTGTAATTTCTTATTTTGTGCTTCATTCTTATTTCTTCGCTTCGCTCTTCGCTCATAGAATCCTCTTAGGAAAGCTTTATTATTGATGATCTCCAATCTTCGCTTTCAATGATGTGGATGTACTTTGGTTCTTCAATTTTTGCTTTTATCAAGACTCAAAAGTACCGGATAGAACACGCCCGTGGTAATTTGACTTTTAAGCCGCCGCTTTTGCAATCTCGCCCCGCTTTTTCGTTGTTTGTTCTTGAGATGCTTCGCACGCTGAATCCTTTGAAATGTTTTTCTTGATCCTGATATTTTGCAAATATTTTGCTAGTTCAGATCTTTTGCCTTGTAATTTTTCTCAACGTGTCCTCGCTACAACTTGTGAATCGGGTTTTGATCAAGATTTTTTGCACTCCCATTGCTCTTGCTTTTGGCCCCAAAGAATACCGCTTCATATTCCGCGATGTTGTTTGTGCATCGAAATTCTAATCTTGCTGCATATTTCATCTTGACACCGGGCGGCGAGGTTATTATTGCTGCAACATCAGCCCCTGCGGAGCCCCATGCTCCATCGCAGTTCATTGTCCATTCTTGATGTGACAAGGTCCATTCTTGATGGTCTTTTTGGTCTTCGTGATTTGTTGCTGGTGTCCAATCCGAGATGAAATCGCCAATACTTGAGACTTTATTGCTGTTCTTTTTTCGAATTCGATGAAGTATTGTGAAATTTTGGCTGCCCATTTGCCAAGTCTTCCTGAAGATTTACAGCTTTGGAGGACATCTTTGAGGGGTTGATTTGTTGGTATTCTCACTTTGTGTGCCAAGAAGTATTGCTTCAACTTTCTTGTTGCCATGAGTACCGCTGTATACTATCTTCCCTATTTTCGAATAAAAATCTTTGATCCGAAAGGGCTTCAGAGACAAAGTAAATTGGTTCTTGCTTCTTTGCGGTAAGGGTCATGCAACTTATTTTTTTTTTTCTTGAACTAGAACTTTTCGCGCTTACGGCTTTCTCGGATGCCGAGATGTAAAGGAGCAACTCTTAATCAACATTTGGTGTTGTTAATGTTGAAGGATTGAGAGATACTTTTTATTTCTTCGAAAAGCTTTTTGTTGCTCTTCTCCCCATGTGAAGTTTGTCTAAAAACCGCCCCTTTTAGTGCTTGAAATATTGAAAGCTTTTAGTATTTTTTTTTCGCACGACATTCGATATGAATTGCTTAAAGATCAAATCAAAAGCCAATCTTCCCGTTAGCTTTTGGATGTCTTTGATGTTCTTCGACTTCGCTTCCATTATCGCTTTTATCTTCTCTCGGGTTTGGGTCGATGCCTTTTGCCGAGACTATGCATCCGGTGATTTTGCCTTTTTGCACTCTCGAAAGTACATTTCGGGGGTTGAGTTTGAGGTTTGACTTTCTCAAGTTCTCAAATGTTTGCTTCAAGTCCTTTATGTGGTCTTCGTTTCTTGCTCTTTACTATTATGTCATCAACATATGCCAATAGATTGTCTCCATTTTGATCTTTTGAGTGCTACCGAAGTCATTCTCATGAAGCTTGACCCGGCATTGCAAAGCCCTCTCGCCATTCTTTTGGAAGCAAGAAGTTCCAAATGGTGTGATGAAACTTGTCTTTTCTTCATCTTCTTTTTCATATAGATTTGATGGTATCCTCGAGAAACAATCGAGAAAACTTAGCATTTCACTTCCTCGCAGCTTGATCGACAAGTGTGTCGATTCTGGTAGAGGGAAGTTGTCTTTAGGGCAAGCTTTGTTGAGATGCGGAAATCTATACACATCCTCCACTTTCCATTGCTTTTTTTCACCATCACAATGTTGGCCAACCAAAGTTGTGAATCAAACTTCTCTTATGACCTTCGCATCAAGCAGTCTTTGTACTAAGATAGTGAAGGGCCAAATTTCGCGGCCATTGTTCTCGGTTTTCTGAAAAATCTTTCTTAACCAAAAGGAAAGGAGGCAAAATTTTTGGCTTGTAATTTGGGTCAATATTTAGTCGATGCTCAATGATATCCCTCGCCGACTCCTTCTAGGTCTTTTTGTCGACCATCCCGGTGGTCTTGATGAAGACATCTTGGTTGCTTCGTAAAAAAACTTATCAATTGTTCTTCCTCTTCTTTTTGCTAAATTTGCTCCTATGATGGCTTTCTTTTGTGCATTTACCATTGGATCTAGTAATACTTTTTGGTTTCTCGAATTTTTAAAGAGGAAAAGAAGGAGCATGTCTTTGCTTTTTTTTCTCGAGACTTCGTGATTTTCTCGCTTTTTTTTTCTTCTTCTTCGATCTCTTATGGTCAAAACATTTCTTTTGGGCCGGAGTTGAGTCTTTCTCAATGTTTCTTACTTCTGGATTTTGGTTCCGTGGATTGATATTGGGCCATTGAGTGCTGAAACTTTCATGCACAAGTAAGAGTTATTGATTACCGCTTCGAAGATGTTTAGGCCCCTTCCGAATATGGCATTGTGATAAATCGGGGCCGTTGCATTTCAACAACATCAAATGCTATTTGCTCGTTCTTGCATTGTTTTGTGTTTTGAAAGATACCGCAAATACAATTCTTCCAATTGAGTTTATCCTTTTGCCACCGGCCAACCGTAATTGGATATTTTGCCCTTCCCAAGTTTTGCCTTTTGATTTGCATTGCATCTAGGGTTGATGCGAAGAGAATATCTGTGAGAGCTTCCTCCATCCACTAGAATTTTTGTAACGCCCCGACCATCAATGTTTGCTTCTATAACCATGGCATCCATATGTGGATAGTCTTTAAGTTTCATGTCTTGTTCTCGTGAAGATAATTGGTTGGTGTGACCATCTTGTTTTCTTGTAAGGTCCTTCCATTGTTATTGCATTAACTCTTCAAAAATAATTTCTTTCTCGTTTTTGCTTGTTGAATGCTCTATCTTTGTTTCCTCCACAAATTGTCATTATTATGTCGCCTCTACTTGCATTGTTATTGCATTCTTCAAAAATATAATTTTGGTGAACCATTGTTTTGAATATTTGGGATGTTGTTTGCCACGGAAGCTTCGGGCTGTGCATTTTGCATTTGCCCCCATTGTGGGCGGAGCTATTGCCAAAGGTTGGCAATTGTATATTGGTGGTGGACACGGTAACACTTCTTTGGTTGTAACTTGGGTCATAATATGCTTGATTGTGCGAAGTGCTTGCTTGAGACAAGAAGTTTATTGATCTTTGATTTTCCATCAATTTGCCTTCTTGCTGTATTTGCTCTATGCTCTTCTTTACCATAGGACACATCTTGGAGGTATGACCAGCCCCTTTGCCATGAATGATGCAATACATTTCTTCGGGCTTTAGCATTCTCCTTTCTCCGAATCTTGCTTGATTAAAGCCTCCTCTTATTTGGTTGTTTGGTGCCCGAATGTTGTCCCCGCTTTGCTCATTGTTGATTTGATTGATGCGAAGTGGTGGTTGGTGTTGGTATTGGTATTGTCTTCGCTCAAAAATTTTGTGGCTTGGGCCATTGTTTGACTTCGCTTGATTTCTTTGTGCATTCTCTTCTTCAATCTTCTTTCTGAAATCATCGTCTGATCTTGCATATTTTTGAAATTCCTCATATAATTGAGCGACAGTTTTTGGTCTTTCTCTTTTGAGGTGCGAAGATAATTGTCCGGGCACGAGGCCTCGATTGCGAGATTACAACTTCGCCCGATACGTGCGAATTTGGGTCTTCATTTGGATGAACCTTTTGTAATATTGAATTTTTGGTTCTTTTGGATATTGCTTGATGTCAAACAGATCATCACTTGTTAATCATTGTCTTTGGAATCCTTGGAAATCAACTAACAAAGTTGTTCGGAGTTGTTCCCAATTTTTGAGTGATCTTGGCTTGAGTGAAGCATACCATTTCTAAGTTGGTCCTTTCATTGCCATGATGAGTGCCTTCGCTAGCGTTTTATCATCTCCTCCTCCTGATTCAACTGCTGCTTCGAAACTCATCAAAAATTGTCTTGGATCTGTTAAGCCTTCATATGTTGGTATGACATTAAACTTGAAGCCTTTTGGCCATTTTGCCATTTGTAGATCTACTGGTAGTGGAGATTCTGGGTCGATTGTGACTATTGCCTTTTCGTTGCCTTGATTTGTTTTGGTTTCATCTGTGATGATGACTTCGCGGTCATGATCGTTGAGTTCTTCGTTTAATCTTCTTATCTTTGCTTCAGCTTCCTCTATTCTTTGTTTCAGTGTCTTTTCTCTGGTTCTGGCTTTGCAAGCCTCGAGCTCTTTTCGCTTTTTGATCAACTCTTTTCTAGCTCTTTAACTTTCTTGCTTCTTTGCCTTGATTTTCGTGGGGAATGACTTCTTTGGAAACGTTATCTTCGCTTATTCTTGGTACTTCATCTTCTGTTGTTGTTTCTTCGGCAGCGCTTGCCGATCTGTTCTTGGGGGGTCTTCCCATGTTTTTTGGTGGTCGTGTAGTAAATCGTTGCTCACACAAACGGTGGGCGCCAAGATGTTGGGTGATTGCTCAACACAACACTTATTGATGATGATATGGTTTACAAAGTGGTCATTCAACATGGCGATTACAAAGGATGTCGGGGGTATTTATAGCCCCCGACTTCGTAATGGTGTAAAAACACTAGGAATTACAAAAGCGAACTTCTACAATACATCATGTCTAGCTTAAGGTGTAATCTTCATCTTCGCAATCCTTTTCACCTCTTGAAGTTGTTTCTATGGTTCTCTGGGCGAAGTCGTCATGAACGTCTTCGCACGGATCCCGACTTCAACATTTCTACTTTCAACCGTCGCTCCTTCGCGAAGTCGATGACTCTTGGCTTACCTTTCGAATATAACTCAACTTCGTCTTGTAACTGGTTTATGTATCCACGAAATCATTAAAGTCTGGGACGAAAGTTTTTAACAGAAATCAAAGTTAGAACCCAACAGTCAACTTTTTAGGTGACCGATATATCTGGTTTAGCGAGCCTCCTAATGGAGTTTGTAATTTGTATGATGTGATATAATAAAGGCAAGCTCTTTTTCTCAAAAAATTTTGAGCTCCTGTATACACATTGTGTTCATGTTGCTGCTAATACATTACCTCTAATCATTTTTTTTAGTCCCGTCTCGTTCTCCCTATTGCCTGACTGCACTCTTCAGCTTGCTTGCTTCTTCGGAAACACTAATACGCAACATCATGATCTCGCTCCCACCGTGCCCGCGCCTACAGAAGACAAAAAAAGAAGATGGCGGCATTTAGGCTTTCGATGATGGCTAGGCTTCAATGTGCTCTCCCCTTCGAATCTCTCTTCTTTATCAACTCCAAATTGAGTGGGCTTAGAAGTAGATCAGGGAGGCAAGCTGGTCAAGCGGGGCATAAGAGAAGGCGGCGAGGTGTGGCACCGACATTGCCGATGTGAGTACCATAGGAGGCGACCAGACCATGTCGCGGGCGGAAGGGAGAGGGGAGGAGGAGGTCGCCACAGGCATTAAGGTCTCACCGGACCTAGTGTCCAAAGTTGTACATGGGAGGCATGGCCAGCCGCAAGACGGGAGTGGCGCAAGGATATACATGGGCAGCACTGCTAGCAGTGAGGCAGCCGCAAGGTGTGGCAGAGGAAAGCGGGGTGGATGTGTCCGACAGAAGAAGGATACGACAAACTTTGTCTTTTCTTTCTACTCTTCCTTACGCAACAATAACAAATTGGTATCGACTTCTCGGTCCTAGATCGTGATCGATCTACGCATTCTCACTTCTACTATTTCTAGCACATTCGTAGAATCATGGAGCGGAACACTAAGCTCATCCTTGCCCACCATGATCACTACTCCACGACATGCATGCACCGTATTTGTTGTTTTTACCTGTACTCATTCACACCTACTCTATGAACCTACTACCATGTTGTCTATTGTTTTTTACACCCAATCAAGCCCTAAAAGATATGACCTTGTTTAGTTCACGAAAAGTGAACCTAAAAAGTGTTACGATGTTTCGTCCGATCAAATCTTTTTAACGATGTTTAGAGTATTAAATATTGGTAAACAAAAAGACTAATTGCGCTTTGGTTGTAAATTGCGAGATGAATTTTTGATCCTATTTAGTCCTTATGGGATAGTAATTATCAAATATAAACGAAAAGTGTTACTGTAGCCAAAACCCAAAATATTTCATTAACAACACCCCATATCGGCGGGAGAAAAAACAAGAGGTGTACAAGAAACAACCTAATATATTTTTTTCAAGAAAACAAGGCTCGAGAGGAGCTTTTTTAAACTGTTGGAGATGTTTTAACTTCTTAATAAGGTGGAGTTTCCGAGCATTTGGCACGAGCACAAGAGAAACATCCCATGCGAGCAGAATTTGCACTCAGTTTTTTTTTTTTTTTGGTTTTGTTCCCGTGCGAATCGATGGGCACGGAGATAGGAGTATGTTTTTTTTTTTTGAGCGAAACGGAGATAGGAGTATGTATGACTGCATGTTAGGCTGGGTTCGGAAGATTCCCTGTTAGCCCAAACGGGTAAATCCAACCACCTCCGTTAGCTTCTGTTACCTGGCTAGCTTGCTTCCCCACCTCCGCATCGCCGCCGCCGACTGCTTCGCTCTGACGACGCCGTACCACCTCCGCATCGCCGCCGCCGCCTGCTTCCGCTCGTACGATACCCTTCCCCGCATTGCAACGCTTCTCTCCTTCGCCACCCAGATACGCCCTCCCTTTTCTGCTTCCGCCAGAGTCCACACTACGAATCCCCGCCTCGTCAATCACACAGTACACCAACGCCGTCGCCTCCACCCTAATACGGTACCCTCCCCTTCTCACCAGGGGCATCTGCTATAGATAAGGTCAGATTAACCACCTCCCCTCCCCCATTTCCTCTCTTAATTAATTATTGCTGGGTCTCGCTTTTTTTTATTTTCGCTTTTGTGGTGCTCAAGGTTTCTAACTTATTATTTTTGCTGCATTTAAGTACATATATATAACAGTTATCAGATCGATCTATGGTTAAGTCTATATGACAGGACGTTTCAGCTATGTTATCTTGGCTACAACAGTCCTAGTCTGTTCTTAGAACAAGCTGTTGAGTTCTGATGTATCTTATGATTTTACCAATGCATTTTTTGAATGGGTTGGGATTTACCAGTTCTCTATCCTTGTTTGTTAATTTGTGAGTTATAATTATTGCACGTTTAGTATGTAGTATATACCATTCTTTTCTACAATACAAAAAAAAAAAAAACAGTTGAATTGCCCTGGGCATATACCCAGCATTATTATATAACGATATAGCACTTGAGTTCTCGAGTGTTAAACACGATATATCCCTAGTCTACGTTTTTGCACGGATACGGATACGTGTATCAGTATCCGATATGTATCCGATACCTGATACACCAATTTCCCCAAAAACCCGATATGTGGATACGTTTAATATTAAAAAAAAATAAAAAACAATAATACATGTCTCAAACAACAGGTCTCAAACATAGTAGTCTCAAACAACAGGTCACAAATATAGTAGTCTCAAATTTAGGAAAGTGGAAACTAATAGAGTAATAGAAGGCATTCAGGCTTGCAATTCATCCAGCAACAAGTTCCTATTCCTCCTCATTGGTCAAGTTGTCATCCACAACATCTTCAGGCTGCTCAGCATTGACACCAAAAGTCACAGCTTCCAATTCAGGTTCATCAAGGGACAGGTCAGCCACTTCAAGAATGCCAATACCACCAAGTGAATCAAAAGAATCCCCTCCTACATCCCACATCCTTGTCTCTCCTGTCTTATGCGCATCACTTCTTCTGGATAGATGCCTCAGATTTTGTGTGCGAAGACCAAATCTTTAGAGTTAAGGCATTTCTCTGAAGACTATGGACAAAGCTATAGGTGCTCCAGTTCCTTTCACAGCAAGAAGATGAGGCTGGTTGGCTAAGCAATTTCATGGCCAAACTCATCAACAAGGGAGCAGATTGTCCATGATTTGTCCACCAAGTCATAGGGGAAACAGACGGGGAGAGGAAGACGGCTGGGGAGCAAAGAAATCGAGCAACAACCGGCTATGAACTGAAGAAGAAGAGGAGATCGAGAATGGGGAAGGGGATTTACTCACTGGTGGCGGTGATCCACGACGCAGGGGAGCGGAAACTCCACGGGCGCAGGGGACGGGAGCTCCAGCGCGCCCGGCGAGCGGGGCGGTGCTCGCCGCCGCCAGCGTGGGCGGGTGCTCGCCGCCGGGCGAGTGGGCCTTCGCCGCCCGGTGGGTCGGGCGGTCGGATGTCGCTAGCGGGCGTGATGCGCTCGATGCGCCCGCGGGCGGGAATGCGGGGAGACCGGAGAGCGGCATATGTTGGCTAGGGCAACGGGAGGATATGCGATGCCTTGTTGGGCTGGGCGTATCGGCAACGCGCTGATACGCCCGTGTCCACCAAATGGATACGTATCAGCCCACGTATCGCTTTTTTTTATTTATTAATATTCGGATACTTCCCGAATACGTATCCGCCGCGTATCGGACACGTATCCGTATCCGACGTCGTGACGGGATCGCCGCGATGCGGCGTGTTCAGCCAAGTATCCGTGCAGCGTAGTCCCTAGTGCTCATGTGTCCGTGAAACGCACAGGATTATTAGCCCTCATAGTTATCTGACTTCTGTTAAAATCTTATTTCCCAAGTGTTAAATTGTTTCCCTGGTGGATATGCTGAACAAAAGGAATTCTCAGGTTCCCATGCGCTTCCTTGTAAACACTCTGTTTAGCCAGCGTTTTTCAATTAAAGGCCTCCGACGGAGGAATTCCGTGTGTGGGCACTCGGAAAGACAATCTCCGTGTGTCTGCACTCTACAACGTATCCCTGAGTGTCTTTGGCACTAGGAAAACTCCACTAATCTGTTAGTGCATAACATGCTAAAACACAAGTTTGCCACTTTGCCACTCACCGGTTTGACATGTCTTTATCACATGAGCAAATTAAAGGTAAAAACACTATTGGCTTTAAGCCCACAATTCCACAAACCTTACATTAAATCAAAAGACAAACACTACTTGTGAGTTGTGACATAAAAAATATATAATATGTCCTAGCCATGCGTTGTTTGTCTTGGCCTCTACCTCCTAGCTAGAGCCTAGAAGCACTGGTACAGCAAGTGATCTATGGGCTGCTGGACCATTTGCATGCCAGAGTTCCATGCAGTTGCGCTTGCACCAAAAGTATCGTAGTTAGCAGCTCCGCTCATGATAGTTGCTGGATGGGCATTCATTGTTGTTGTAGCATTAGCAACATGGTTTGCGTTCATGTAGAATATGATCTCACGCAGTGCGCACAGCCTGTTCTCCAGCTCCATCGTCTGGGTGCGCAGCACCGAGTTCTGAGCTTCTGCTGATGCATAGTTCTGGTTGGTGATGTTCAGTGCTGTCATGAGTTGCTGTTTCGTCATCCTCAGCTTGTCGACCTGTTTTGTTTTTTTAATACAGAAGACAATTACATTCTGATATACACGTGATCGGTTGGCATAAGAAAAAAAATCGTGGGAGGAAGATATATATACGATTGATAAGTTGGATGGTTTTTTTTTTAGATTTTGAGGGGCTATGATAGATAGAATTTTTTCTGAAGGGGACTGTTGTATCATTTTTGCTTGGAGTATTTGGTGATTTTTGGTTAATAATAAGTTCAATTTCCATTCAGAAATATAATATATCGTGTACAATTGGCGTTAATATTGATCTAAAACGCAACAAAGTGGTATGGGATTTTTCTTTTCCTTGTTTTCGATGAGAGCCAGCTAGTAGTTCAATTCGTGGAGAATTACTCGATAATATTTGGGAAAGAAAGCCTTTAAAGTTTGAGCTGATAGATCATACTTTTTGAGAAAGATTTTGGCAGTGGAACATTGTGCAACGTTCTTCGCTAGTTCGATATCACCTCTTTATCAAAAGATGAGATATTTAGTGAAAGGTTGCAGTGTCTTGTTTTGATTGGATGTTCCAACTGCTTACTTTGAAGCAATTTTGTTTGGGTGGGCCCTGAGAAAGGGGCACCATACATTATTGGAGTTTGCTTGCTTCAGCAGATCCTGAAGCTCAAGTCTCCTTTTTCATCTGATTTTGCTTTTGTATCAAATTCACCTGCACATGAGTGCAAGCTTCAATACATAAAAGGAAAAGTAACCTATATATGGAGACAGAGCAAATTAAAATTAAAGACATCACAATCTATATACCGACTAATTAATTCATGGTTAAATTTTAAAATCAAATATGTAGAAACATTCTGTATATATATAAGAGCGAGACGGACACGGACGAACCTGTGAGTTGAGGTCGTCGAGATGTTGTTGCTTCCGCTGCCTTGACCGCTTTGCAGACTCGGTTTGACTCCATCCTTCTCTTCCGCTTGAGCTCCATCCGGCCGGGAGGTCCACCATGTCACCGTCCGACCCAAAGCTGTGGGTCCCATGACTCGCACCAGGCGAGGTCCCACTTGAAATGGTCCCACCGGACAGGGTCATCCTCAAATACTTTGATCGAGTTGATGACCTTGACACCAAGCTCGATCACCGTACCCAAAGTTATGTCGTCTAGACTAGAAGCTTCCTCTAATTAAAGCTTTATGTAGATAGAGGCTATAATTTGCAAGTAGTGTAGGTACACAGTACAAGGATATGATACTAGTATGTTTCTATTTCAATGGTCTATGAATAGATGAGATTTTGTGTGGTGGTTAGGATCTTACTGAGAACACATAGAACCAGTAGAGGAACACAACGGAGAAAAGAGAACAAGATGGGTGCCTCGCCGGAGCGTCGAGTTGATCATAAATCTGGAGCGGCTGACCTCAGAGAGGATTTGTGACATCTAACACGCCACACGACCTTCCTCTCTTTAGTCTATCATCGATCAGTTGGCCAAAACGTTTACAGTAATAAGCTTTTACAAAAGAGAAACAAACAAGTTGACGATGCAGATGCACCGGAACAGATGTCTCCTGTATGAGCTTAGTTACAGGTGAAAAATTTGGCGGAGTCTCCCCTGGAAACCTTAGTTTGCTTGCAATGGAAATATACTCTTTGAAGCCTAAGGATTGATGGTCTGATCACGAGAACAAGGTTAGGGAATATGATCAAGAACACAAGGATGGTGATCGAAGTGCTCTGGGTTGAGGAGCAAGGGCAAGAGATTCTTGCTAGCTAGGAAGATGGCATGCAACAGGGCTGCAGGAGAGGAACCTTAGCGAGGAAGGAGGGGGGAGGAGGGGAAAAGGGAATTGAGGCTTGGAAGAGGGGCTCATTTATAGATGGAAATGCTGTGAGTTTTGTGAGAGAGGAAAAAAATCAGTGCAAATCATAGTGGTGGAAGCAAAGCAGTGGTGGTGAGTAGTGAGTGGTGATGCGGCAGAAACATGGGGAGGAAAAAGCAGAGGTGATGGTGGGCTGTTGCTTGTGGGGTTAGAATCTTCCCTGGCATCTTGGTACAATTGGCAAAGGTTTGGTTCATTGGTCATTGTTTTGGTAAGCAACTAAGCTTTGGCAACCTTGAGTAGAAACAAACCCTGTGGTAATATGATTGCTGGATTGCTATAGCTTGTTCCTTATACATAATTTTAGGTCAGAAACATGTCAGCAAACCTTGTGCTTGCCTATATATATATATATGCAATATCACTGTTCAGTCAGTAAATTGTTCAGCTGCTGATACCTGGTAGTAATACTATGCACAGAGGAGAAATAATGTTTCTAATAACTTGTGAGGGTAGGTATATTTATTTTCTGTTGGAAAGCTGTGAAGATATTTGCAGATCATGGGGACGTTAGTGTGGTCCAGTCTATAAAGTGAAACCACATGCCATCCACAGATTGAAGTGTTGATTTTACTTTCAAGGTTGCCGGGTCATACTGGTTGTCTGCCAGTGGACAAACTATTCATTTCTTAGCTTTTCTGGATTCAGAAGAATACAGTGACATTGCACATAAGGGCTGCAGAGCAACTCAAAAATGCTTAAAACCATATAACAATATCATGCATATTCTGGTCCCAAAGAATCATGTGAGTTCCTAGCGCCCCCCCCCCCCTGGTTAAAGTTTTTTTCACGATTATTTGCTTATAACAAGGAACTAATTTACTGCATATAGTTTTACATCATACTGAATAAGACACATTGCTCAAATTATTAGATGATTATTATATTATCTTAAGTTAATGTTCCTTATTTTTCTTCCAGACAACTTTCAAAAGGATGTTTGGAAATTCTGTTGCGCTTGCTGCAAACACATTCTTATCAGATGAGTAATGCTATAATAATCTCTTTGTAGAAATTTTGTTCACGGTTGAAGATTTTCCACTGTGTTCACAAATGGCTATTAACAACCACACTCTTCATGGGGCTCATGGCTGGTCACTCAAAAAAAAAAAATTGTCTTCCAAAATGAATCTAACAAATGGTTACTCAGAACCTTTGTTTTGTAAGACCAGATATTTTCATCCTCATGAGGAAAAAAAAAAAAAAACCTCCTCTGTTAATTATTTCATCATTTTTAGCGCTTGAAGCTTGTAGGTACTGATAGAGATCTCACCTTAATGAATGTCAGTTGCAGTGCCATTGCCCATTGCTACTAGGTTATATATGTATTACTAGAAACACCTAGCATTTTCTAACAATTCAAACGTCACAATACCAACGACATGCTTTCTGAGATGAGAAGATAATGACTCGTACGGACCAGACGTCCAGTAATTGGTTCGTCTTATCCAGAAGGATCAAATCACACCCCAAATGTGTGCATTGCCCATTAGGTCAGCATAAAAAGTTTTTTGGTTTGTTTTTCCTGTTTTAAGACATTAGTGAAACCTTTTTTTTTTTTTTTTTTTTTTTTTTTTTTTTGGGGGGGTGGTTGAGGGCTGCTAATTTCTAATTTTGTCAGGCAATCAGAGTAACACGATATGAGACTTTAAAATTAACTAGTCAATAGCATTGCAAAAATGATTGGCCAGATATGTAGGTTAGTGACTCTTCTCATGCATCACTTTGGACGGCTGACATTGCAGCCTAGTGTTGCATCTAACTATGTATCCCTGTACTGCCAGTATTTTAGGCAGCTTTCCATGTGAGGCACAATGAATTGCGGAAAGATGAAGTACTGCTCATAGACAGTGCGAGATTGATTTCCATGACACTAATGGCAAACAGCTTTATCTGTTGGCCTGTGATATCAACTTGCTTGTAACGAAAAAGCTAAAGCACCAGTGAAATTACGACTGTTATTTACGCTGAATTGATTGTAGCAATTTCATGCTGAATATTCCACAGCAAAATTCTGAATAAAGTTGCATTAATCTATTGAGCTGAGCTCAGCTTAACATTTGAGCACATGCGTAAAACATTGGCAGATCACCTTCAATGCAAAAGACGACAAAATAAAGTGGCCGCTTACAATGTACAGAAGACTACTGCACTAAGAAGGAAGAGGGAAAGAGCGATCAGTATTCTTCATGTATCAAACTGTCAACACATTCATGCACCAGCTGCTGGTAAAATTCTGCGTTCGCTATCAGCTAGTGGTGGCTGCTGCTGCATCCCTTGTCACAGTGAAAACTCTTGCCTTACAGGGTTCAGAAGGAAATTCGTCATAGTGTGCTTCAGGATATATGTTTCCAATACATGGTTGGATGAACAAGTGCTGCTGATTTAGGGCTAGGAGTAGTCTTACAATCGAAGGAACCAATCCCTCGAGGCCTGGTGCATACTAGAAGAAGTCACCTATCTTTCCTTGTGAAACTTCATACCAAAATTGTGGAGAACCTGAAGAGGTTTCAGGACACACAAGAAAATTTGAGTAGTTTATTTGAAAGAAAACCAAATAAGCGTCTGATAGAGAAAAAAAAAGTTTAGGATTCAGTTCTTTCTTAATAATAATGTTTAGCATGTACTACTGGTACTTGCTGCCTATTCCTTGTTTTCAGTGTTCTAACAGCATGGTACACCGATTCGGCGAGTCTCTCGGTTCTTGCCGTGTGGAATCCTCTTCGTTCACTTTAGCTGCTCCTAGACCAAGACAGCACATGGACTTGAACAATGACTCACACAAGTGCTCACAAGTGCTGCTGCAGACAGCCTTTTTTCATTCGGAATTCATGGAGATGCTTCGTCGCCGCAGCTGACGTCTACTAAACCATTCTAGAAGCACCTAAACATCTACTTCCTCCATTCCAAATTATAAGCGTTTGACTTTTTGCAATAATTTTGATCACTCGTCTTATTTAAAAATTTGTGCAAACTATCACTTTTTTGTCGTGGCTTTCTTTATTAATAAAAGTTCTTAAAGAATGATTTAAATTTGACTATATTTGCGTAAATTTTTTTTTGAAAGACGAATGGTCAAACTTAGATTAAAAAAAGTCAAATGACTTATAATTTAGGATGGAGGGAGTATTATCCAAAAGTCTCACTCTTAAATCAAACGTCGTATGTGCGCCTTAAGCACTCAGGTATCATGTGATTCGGATCGACACGCAAACTAACTTTTTTTTTTTTGAGATAGTGCTATTCATGCTGTAATTGTAAGGCCCATTTCGCTCCTCAAAAGCACAGGCACGGCAGAAACCAGAGCTTACATATAGGTTCTCTCTCTTCAAAGACGATAGATATTTGTTGTCACAAGTAGAAAAACAATCAAGTTATTTCATTTTATTTCAAATGAAATTGACACAAAACTTTCTAACGTGACACCACCATGACAGAATACAATGACATCACCATGACACCATAACCTCGGTTATCACACACAAACACACGATTTCCATACAAACACATCACCATTACCTCGGTTATCGCTCACAAACACGCAATTTCCATACATGACATCACCGTTACCTGGGTTATCGCTCACAAACACACAATTTCCATCTCATGTGCTCCTCTTCATTGGCTATTTGGAGTACAAGTTATACGATAAACTGCCGGTTTGGTCATCCTTTAAATTCTAGAGTATAAAGGATGCGAATATGCAATCTTTTTCCAGCCTCCAACTTAGCGCCCTATAGAAAACCGCATACCAAATAGCGTCCAACTATAAAAACAGTAGTCAAACAATTATTTTTGAAGTGCTTTTGTATTCTCTATAAAAAATAATAAAATGTAGTTTAATCTCTAAAAAAAAAAAAAAAAACATACTTCCCGTCACAAAATAAATCAACTTCTAGAGTTGTCCTAAATCAGCATATTTTCTAAAAAAAAAAAACATACTCCTCTCCTGTCCCAAAATTCTAGAGTATTAATTTCTCTTAATAAAGAAAACATTAAAATAGTACCATTTCATAAAATTGTTTGAGGCAAGCATATTTAAAACATATATAACCTAACCGGTCGAGACCGGCTAGATTGGACCGAATTGACACGTGATCGCCGACCGTAGGGGCGGCGGCGGCAATCGAAGGGTTGCTGGGCTGTAGGGCGCAATTAGGATTGCCGGAATTTGTCGAAGAAGAGGAAGAAGAGGAGGGCGGCGGTGGTGCGCGACCGGGCGCGCTTGACAACCGGCGTGGCTATGGCGGCGGCGGGAAGGTGGTGCACGTGTGCAAGGTGAGGGAGAGAGATTGAGAGCCGGAGAGACAAGAGTTGTTTGGGAGCTACCCCTTTAATTTTTCTCTTAGCGCAAGCGATTACATGCCCCTTGAATTTATAGTCCGAGGGAGACTTGCTCGCTAATAAAGGTCTAGAGGTTTCCTTATAGATTGGAATACCTCTTTTACAAGTAATCTTATTCCTTTCCTATATTATTCTTATCCTTTATTCCTAAATATTCTTTTACTTAACGGGAAGGCGATGGCGATGGCTTGCTCACGGCGGCGGGCGGCGGCCCAGCCCCAGTGCACGCCCAGCTGCCGGGCCTTGGGCCCCGGGCGGCGCTTGTGTTCCCCCCTTGTTGGGCCCCTATTCGGCGATCCCTTTTTGGTTCATGACATCTCTCTCCCCTTTGTTGGCGCCAGCGTCCTCCGTTGTGGTTCTGCTTGGTGACATATCGATCTTGGGCAAAGATGGAGATCTTTGATGTTGTAGCTGAATGGATGTCGCCACGAATGGCCTGGTCCGCCGGGGCTTATCATTCTCCTCAAGTGGTGCCCAAACTGGTGTTTGTCATACGGGACTTTATGATTCGGGCGAGGCCATGGAGCTTGTGGTTAGTTAGTAGCAAGTTGAGGGTGGAGCGGGGGCCTCGGGGTGTGACGAGGTTGACGATGTAGGGGGTTGATGTGGGTGGTATGTACCTCTTGTCGCCGTCGGTAAACCCCAAGTCGAGACTTCTTTGAAGATGGAAGTGTCGATCTCTTGAGCGAGTTGGGTTGCCGTGCTCCGTATGTAGGGCGCCTCACGGTGCATTGCAGCCACGGCTTGTTGGCGGGTCGTCTTGGACATAGATGTCGTTGAGGAACATCGGAGTCCATAGGTGCGGCTCGGGAGTCGTCCCGCTGTTGCCAAAGCAGCGTGGTCGACGTCGCGATAGTTGTTGGTGTCGCCGTTGAAGGGCGTCCCAAAAACCGAGTGGGGCACCATGGTATGTTGTCTCCGTTCTCCGTGGCGCCTTGGTGATCACCGGAGGAGCCAAAGAAAGAGGAGTGTCGTTTTTCGTCGGGTTGGCGGTATGTGTACGATGTTACGCTTGCGTGGTGCGATGGTGTAAGCCTTTCTTTGGAGCTACAACTTGATTGATGGTGTTCTCCACCATTGTCGATGTCGGCCGAATGTCCAGCGGGTGTAGTAGATCGTCGTCGAAGGTGTCGTCCAGTGAACGGCCGTCTCCTTGGTGGCGCTGGGGGCATCGGTGTTCTCATCGGCCGTGGCGCCCATGTGGGGGCGTCATGGTCGCTAGTGTCGAGGTTGGCCGCGAGGATGTCGTCGTGGTTGATGCCCTTGTAGTTGTTGTTGTTGATGGTAGGCATGGTGAAGGCGTAGTCGGCGTCGGGGGTCGTCATCGGCGTTGGCGTCCTTGAGGTCGTCGTTATCGTCATAAGCGCCCATGGTAGTGTTGTCGCCGTTGTCGATGTTGTCGATGCCGGGGCGTTGTAGCTAGCGGCGTCAATTGTGATGTCGAGGATGTTGTTGACGCTTCGGGGAGGTGTCGTTGTTGTCGTCGATGGTGCGGTGTCGAAGAAGGCGTCATGGTTGGCGATGTCGGCGGCATCGTTGTAGCGGTGGTAGAGGTAGAAGCTCCTTGTTGATTGGGATGGACTTGCCCTCGGTGACCGTGGGCGTGTGATGTCCTGGTCGTCGAAGGTGTTGTCGTCGTTGTTGTTCACGGCGCGCTGTTGTCTAGGATGTCAAGGTCGGTGGCGTCGATGTTGACGTCGGTTGACGTCGTTATGTCACCCATAGTGAGAGCGTTGGTATTGTCGGCGTCCGCGGGACGTCATGGTTGTCGATGTCGTGGTCATTCTTGATGTTGTTGGCGGCGCCCTTGGAGGCATTGCGGCGTCGATGATGTCGGAGTTGAGATCGGTGGCGCCGGCGGCGGCGTCGGACGCACGCGTCGTTGTGTTGCTCTTAATGGAATTTGCGTGGATGCTCTGGTGTTCCCAATGTCGGAGAGGATGTTGGTGGCATAGGAACTTATCTGCATTGTCGTTGGAGCCTCACGACGTTGGCTTAGTTGGGTAGGCTTTTTCGTCGGCGGTTGGTGGACGTCGGTGGTAGCCTCTTGATCGATCTGAATTGCGGCGGCGACGCTGGCGGCGTCCTTGGGGTAGGGCGTGCTCGTTGATTGTAGCATCATCGATCTTGGAGGGGGGTGACGTAGGGCGGCGCTGTGGGCGGCGTCGCCGTCGGTGGCCCATGGCGGGGCGTCGTCGATGGCGAGATGACGTCGAGGAGAGCGTACGTCGGGGGCGGCAGCGTCAGCTGCGGTATTCTTTGCTGATGTGGCCACCGAGTTCGTCGTGGATGTGGAGGACGGAGTTGTCTCGTTGTCAGTGGCGGCTTCTTTGGCACGAGCTTTCTTTGTTTCTCCGCCGTCATCCGCGACGCTGCTCGTAGTGTTCGGGTCGTTAGAGCTCCTCCATGAAGCGATCGTCCATCTTATTTGGGGTGGTGGTCGCCGGAAGCCATCGGGTGGTGGGAATGGCTCGGTCTCGGATTACCGGTTGTCGAGGGGGAGACGGTTGGGCGGAATTGACACGCGTGATCGTCGGCCGTTGGCGGCGGGCGGCAATCGGGATTGGGAGGGGTCGGGCGTGGGCGGCAATCGGGGATTGCCGGGCGCGGCGGCAATCGGGGGTTCTTGGGCGGGGCGCAATCGGGGTTGCGGGCGGGCGGCAATTAGGATTGCGGGACTGTTGGAGAAGAGGAAGAAGAGGAGGACAGCGGTGGGCGCCGGCGTGGCGGGCGCCCGGGCGGCAGCCGGCGGCGGCGGGGGCTATGGGAGCGGCGGTGGGGAAGGTGGTGCACGTCTTGAGGTGGGGAGAGAGATTGAGATTTGGAGAGACAAGAGCTGTTTGGGGAGCTACCCCTTTAATTTTTCTCGCTTATCGCAAACGATTACATGCCCCTTGTATTTATAGTCCGAGGGAGACTTGCACGCTAAGAAAGGTCTAGAGGTTTTCTTATAGATTGGAATACCTCTTTTACAAGTAATCTTATTTTTTTCCTATATTATTCTTATCCTTTATTCCATAAATATTCTTTACTTAACGAAGAAGCCGATGACAATGGCTTGCTCGGCGGGCGGCGGCGGCGGCAACCCTTAGGGCGCGCGTGCTCGGGCCTTGTTTTGGGCGGCACTTGCGTTCCCCCCTTGTTGGACCCTATTCCGGCGATCCTTTTTTTCGGTTCATGACACTAACCAAATCACTCAATGTTTGGGGCCAATCTATGTAACCATGTTCTGTCCTACAGCCCTGCAATGTCTAAATAGGATCTAATACCTATGTTGTAGCATATAAAATCTTTGAGGTTTGGTGTATTCTTCCATATCTTTTGTTATAGTCTACCATATTCTCTTAGCCAATTTATAGGTCCGATATGGTGCAAAATAATAATGTTACTAAATAATAAGCATGACTATGCATAATAGAACAATAGGAATAAAAAATGAAAACGTTTTTCAGATAAGTCTAAGTAAATTAGTGCACAAAAAGAATGTCTTGCGTGAGTTAAGAATAGTTGCTTTTCCATTGGATCCTCAAATGATGCCGGCAAGAACATGGTACACAAGAGCCCCTTTCCAATCTGGTTTCATTATTGTTACCCTGTTCATAAAAAGCAAGCACGAAACTATATAAATCTAGGTAAGGAGTGAAGGGACCCTAGCAGCTATAGGCATACTACACACGACTCGTGTTGCTGATTCGCTAGTAGACCGCAAATCTTTCTGCATATCTTCCAAAGCAAAGAGATGAACAAAAAGCAAAGGACCGCATGCACCTAAATCTATGTGGGCCTATTGGTTAGTAATGTGTCAAACACGCGGTGCCAATACTTGGTGGTTAAGTAAGGAATCCTGATGGTGGAACATGCATGTGCTATCTGGCGCCAACAAGGCACAGTGTGCACCATCTATGTATGTGCACACTTTTTATTTGTTGGCTATAAAAACGAGAGATATACAGTTCTCTATCCCAGGTATGCAAATCTTAACCCACAGAAATGCATCTAAAGCATACTCCGTACATGTCAAAAAAAAATCTCAGCACACAAGAGATTCAAAATCTAGTATTCTCTCTGTCAAAACTAGCGAACCATTGCCTGTGGCATGGTGAAATCCCTTATGAGAAGGAGATTGCTAGATAGCAACAGTATAGTATGAATCATGCTCAGAAGGATGAGATGGCTGGGATTCTTTTTTTTTTTTTTTTTTTTTTTTTTTTTTTGGGGTTGAGCTTGTGGCGTACCCTTGAACCTTGAATGGATCAGGGGGTGCTGACCAGTACCCCAACCATGCTCCCGGATCGGGAGTCCCCGTGACGAAACTGAGAAGTGTCATCACGTTGCCAAGCGGCCAAGGTACCGATATGTGAGCACACGACGGCCAGCTCCAGATGCGGGATCAATGTTCCGTGAGTTTGCGCACCACGAGACAGAGGTCATCGATGACGCCGTCGGTCTCCTCGTGCGCACGACTCAAATAGCGACCACTTGCTGAGAGCGGTGACACTTCCGGTCATGCAATTCAGAGTCGATGATGTGTGGCGCTCCCATGCAGAGTCGATGATGTGTGGCGCTCCCATGCAAGTGAGATTGGATTGGGCGAGCCACTGATTTGGGGAAGTCAGTTGCTCGGTGAACTGCTTGTCAATCGTAGCAGACTGATCCGCGAACGTCTTCTGCATCTTCTAGTGCACAAGCTTGATACGGGATTCATGGCTAGCTATAAGATTTTCCTAGAAACATGTGTAGTGGTCCTAAGGTGGTGGTGGCAGCGTCAGATGCTCCTGATCAGGCAAGTCCTCACAAATCGGCATGGATTTGAACTCAGGAACTCAGGAACTGACTGAGTTCGTTGGATCGAATCTGAGATCAATGACCAATTCCATTTGCCAATCAATCGATGGATTTACAGAATGATGCCATCCGAGATAAATCATTGAAACTCTGATGCCAGGAGTAAGCAGTGGGGATTGGGAGGAAGAACATTAAGGAACTGAGGTAGATGTGGTAGTTCAAAGGAAGGATTACTTCATATCAAGGTTTGTTTTAGAAAAATGATGATCATAAGGAAAAATATAGATTAACTAAATGAGAGGTAGTTTGTACTCCGAAGGACCAAGGAGGACTGGGTGTCCTAAATATTGATGTCCATAACAAATGTCCCCCTGAGTAAATAACTTTTCAAGTTGATTAATGGAGATAGGGTTGTTGACATTTCTTAACGCAATCCAAAAAGGATGGATTTAAGATCCAACCCTAGGGACGACGCCAGAAATGTATAATGGTATCTATCTAATAAGTTAGTCTGAAGGCGGAGTTAATCTCACATCTAGCAAAAAGGTTACGCCGGTTAAAGAGTTAGACGGAACTAGTAAGGTGTATATCTCGCATCATTAGCATTACCTACGTAATAGTCGGTCACCCTAGCAGCAATGCTAAGAAATGTGTGTATGGTATTCTTGACATGCCACTTGAATCCTTGAAATAATATGAACATAATATCCGCAAAGCCACGCACGTAAATACCATTGCAACACTTCACGGGAGTAAGTCTAGATATCATATTTATATTTTACCACGGGATAGGGGTAGGCTTATGGGCGATTGATTGATTCACTTCTAGTGTAGTAATGTAGAGTAACCATATGAAATCTAACTACTCTAAACAGAGGGTAAGTCATATAAAGATAATAATAAATGATAAGTGTCAAGTTAAAGATCATGGTGTGCCACTAGAATGTCAAAACGGCTATATTAACATGGTATAGGTAGAGCGCAGACAAAATATTCCTAAGTTACTCCCTACTTATATGTCAATGCATACTACGATTAGTGTAGTACATCTAGTAATCATGGCAAGAAGCCAATATATCTACACATGGTGAACATTCTAAGCAAGATCAAGAACAAAGCAAGTCTACCATAGTAATAAAGCTCAACTTCCCCTACATTCGAGAGGGTGGACTACAAAGGACTCAATGGCAATATCACATCCACGATCTACCACACGACCCGGAATGTAGGGTGCAATTACTGTGCAAACGTTGTAGAAACACCACATTTACACATTGTCGACCACCCACAAAGTGATCACCTAAGTGGGCGCTATACGACTCCGTGCTTGAATATAAAGAAAATCTAGCTATACTAGATATATAATCATAATAAATAATGAAACATATAATTAAGAATATAATCATTGAATAGAGCAATGTCATAACAAATGTAGCTAACAAAATACTTAGAAGATTAGATACAAGAGAGAAGCCACGAGAAGCTCGACCCTCGCTACTTCTTGACGATCGGGAATCCAAGACAAGCTTGACTTCCTCTAGAACTAGCCTAGATACCTAATGCTCTAATTATGGTGGAACTAGGGCTTGGGATCTTGACTTGATGACTTGATTGGTATGCAGTACAATGAATTAGGGTTTCACCCTGGGGGTCGGGGGTCTTGTTATATAGCCGGAGGATGCACCTTGGCCTTGGATGAAACCGACCTTGGGGAAGGGCTTAGATCTCTCCTCAATGGCAGTTATGAACCGACCTAACAAGCTGGAGGCTGATAGTGGACCCCTCTGGGCGGCTGCCCTAGCCTTCTAGCGCAGTCGAGCTACCTCTATGGTAGGTGGGTCCCACCTTCAGGGACCTTTCTTCTGGGGTCTTCTAGAGTGTTCTTACATAGGTCCCAAGTTGAGTTGCATCGCGGATAAGTCTTTGTGTTGTATGGCTTGCAAACTCGGCATTTTTCTGCTGTTTAATCCCTAAAAATATATAAATCACCAAAGCTCGTGGAATTATGTTAGTTAGGCCCCTAAACTACTGATATTTATTTTAAGCCCTTATTTCTATTAATATTATACCATAAGAGATACCAACAAGGGTCTGCAACAAATTTTGAAGATTTAAGAATGAATATCTAAGGGACAAAACATTGACATAGGTTCAACACTTGCCTAGAGATTCTCAGTTTGGGCTGACCTCATGAAGGTAATTAAAGGAGGAGTTTCTCTCACTCGATTTTGGGAGGACTCGTGTATAGCATCATGTCCACTAAAATATATATTTTCTACACTATATTATTAGGAAAAAAAGTGTGTTGGTAAGAACAAGTGTCATCCACGATACCGTTAAATGTAATCTTCAGAAAATCCTAGGTTGGGATTAATTTACAAGCATGGCATCAGGTGGTTACAATGGTTGTCAATGTGGAATTAACAAACCAGAGGGATCACTTTGTGTAGGGGTTACATCAAAATGGGTTATTTTCGATTAAATCCATGTACAGAGCCTTACAAATAGCACAAGTTGTACCCTACAACACCCTTATTTTGAAACTCAAATTGCCCCTCAAACTTTTTTTTTTTTAACAAAAAGGAAAATTTAGTGTGGTGACAAAGTGGCAAGGAGATAGAAAGTGTTGTTTTTTTGCTCTCCTAACGAGTGTATACAACATCTATTCTTTAACTACCATTTTGCTACATTTGTGTGGCGTATTGTTCATATTTCTTTTAATTTATTACCTCCAACTAGCGTCCATAATATGTTTACAGACTGGCTACATGGGATAAATAGGAAACATAAATCTAAAATCCTAGTAGGCTTAACTGTAATTTGTTAGGCAATATGGTTAACTCAGAATGATATAATTTTTGACAAGGACACCATCTTACTTGAAGGTTATATTTAGGGGATTTATTGGATTAGGTCCTGGTCCCTACTACAAAAGGGGCATGATCGCCAATTCATGAAAATGGGATGTAGTACAATTGAGATAACCGCTATGAAGGTGTTTTACGAGACACAATTGGAGATTTAATAATAGAATTGCTTTTAAAATGTCAACCTCGGGAACTTTCCCTTTAGTTTCTCCTTTTTGACCTGAATTTCGTGTTTGTGTTTCTATGGACCGTAGTGTTGTTGTATGCAATGAGGAACAACTATATGCATTGGTCAATGCAAAAATCTAGGATATTTTTAATATATTCCCTTTTATAAATGGATGTCATCTTGACATGAATGTTGGCGAAGGGCAGCAGTAGCCTAGTAAACGTCGTCAGGGGCGAAGGCACGGTCTTCAACGTACACCTCCTTGTCAACTCTAGCGTTTGGTTGGGTTAGCATGGGGACAAAAGGAAGAGTGAGTACATCACAATGTACTTCACAAATGTAGGAAATATATAACATGGCTTATAACAAGAGATTAGCTATTACCCTAATACCTTAAGCACCTATTTATATAAGTGAAACCAAATCTCCTCAAAGTAACTGAACCAACATGAATCCCATTCGAGTGCTACACTAGGATTCCATCCAAGCAATCCCACACCTTAATTCCATCCATAGCTCCCAACTGTGAACCAGATTCATCAAAATTCCAAAAAATTTCAAGCCTCGAGCAAGGATGATATACCCGTTTTACACTTTGTAGAGGTTGCACCCTTTCACCATGAGTCATGTCCCACATCACACCTCACACTACCTAGTTGTTTAACGAGGTCACACTATAAGTCCTTTACAAAGTTGTTGTTTCATTCCACCCCTGCGCATTCACTAAGGATTCATCGGTTTAGTCCCCTCTTGTGCCACCAAACTCTCCACAATAATGCACAGAAATAGGCAACTAATTAGTCAACCAAGTCGTACCATATAGACCTCATGGATGCGCTATTAAGTCGGGTTACAAGCTTTCGAGAACCGTTCCTCCGAATTCAATAGGAACGGACACAAATCTAGTCCACCAACATCAGCCGCCATTCCATGTCATAAACCAACCTCAACCAAACAGCCCATCCTGCCTGATTCCTAATCACCAGGTTGCTAAAAAGGTTATCACCCACCGTGTTGCATAGATCATTAATCAATATTTAAATTATAACCTTCCCGGTCCAACCAAGACCGCAAACTAACCATGGCTCTACCCATCCAAAACCCAGGTTACATGATGTATTAATTCTAGTAAACCCTAACATTGGATTCAAAATTAGACTCTGCATGGAACTAATGATCTATCTATACTAACTCAAATTAAAATAAATATAGGAGCAAGTATGGTCAAAATTAGAGCATGTTTGGTTGGTGGCCATAATAAGTCATGCCATAGGATAGTCATGCAAACTCTTTCTAACCGCTGTTTGGTTCATTGTGATAACTACAGTGTGACACACTTTCTTAGGAACATGTCCCACTTTTTATACTCTTTTTTTCGTGCTAAACTTTGCAAAAAAAAAAAAAAAAAAAATGGTTTTTAGTTTTGCTTGTCAAATTATTTGTGACAACCACAGTTTGCAAAATATTTAGCATGTCAATCTACATTTGTAACTAAACATGCCTTTCGAACACAAACCAAGGAGAAGTAGATCCTAAGTGGCTGAGCCCGTGCCACTGAAGAGCGGAGTCCATATGTATCTATAGAATTAGAGAGGAGATTGACACAAAGGTTCAATCGCACGCATCAAATATGAATTTCAAAATGTTTCATGTTTGTTGTCGGTGCTCTTTCTAAAATTTACACATAGATGTTTGACACTAATTTAGAGTAGTAAATAAGAGAACATATCGGGTGGAAACCACAACATTCATGAAAAACCTGTGCAACCACGCGACCGGCGGATGCGTCGGGGCAAGCTGGGACAGCTGCCCTAGCTAAATTCCCTCGTCGCCAAAAAAAAAAACTTAAGTCCACGGCTAAATAATAGTAAGCTGATTCATGCAAGATAAAATCTAAGCTGTGACTTATACAGCGGCAAGAGCTCGAGAATCTCGGATATAATATATATTTATGTCCCTTCACTTGGCTTTCACGCCCCGCGTTGCCTTTTTGTCGCTGGTTTGAATCCGGATTGTCTGGCATAGCAGACGTCTCGGTTTAGCTTTTACCTTGCCGCTCAATGGCCCATCCAGGCATCCAGCACACATAAACAAAAAGAAAAAGCGGCGCCGCGACGCACGCCTCACGGGGAAACAAGCACCGATCTGTCTTTTCGCCGACGCTATGCGTTCCTCCGCCCCGACTCCCGCCGCCGCCCTCTGGCCTCGGCCGTGGACGCCGTCTAGGTCGCGCCACCCCCCACCGCGGCTAATCTCGCCGCGTCTAGGTCGCACAACACACACGGAAAGGCGAGCGGCGGCCGGCCCGGTGCACCCCTAGCGGTGTCCTGCGCGTGCGGTGGGCGGGCGCTCATGGAGGAGGGATGGGATTGCGCCGCCGCCGCTACTACCGGGCGGGCCATGACCACGGCGATCGGGGTTCTAGTGTTGGCGCAGATCGGAGCGGCTCCGCCCGGCGGATTCAAGGCCGGTGTGGGGGTGGCTCCGGTGGGTGTTGTCCGTCAGGGCAAAGAACTATCAATTTATTTTTGCATTTTACCATGTATTGATGCAAAGAACTATCAATTTATTCTTCAAATTTGAGGCAATATCTCAACGCCGCATTAAAATTGTGTGATTGCAATATATGGATGCATTAATGCGATGTGAATTGCAATGTTCTTGATTTTGGTTTAGTCGGTCATTAGAAGTTCGCCTTTTGCTTTTTTTCGGCTCGCCCACTTTGCAACCACGGTAAAAAGATCGGCTAAATTCCAAAAAAATCACACATGTAGATGATATAATGATACACAACCTTGTAAAATATTTTGTCCAAACTCAATTTCGTTTTTGAGATAAAAAATAATAAATTTCAAACAAATCATTTGGATTACTTTCTACCTAAAATTTTTTTATTTTGTATCTCACAAACTAAGTCTAATTTGAACAAGATATTTTAAAATATTGTGTATCATCATATCATCAAGGTGTGTGATTTTTTTTGTTGAATTTAGATAACGTTTTTTTACCGTGGTTTGCACGGGTTTTCACAATGTCGTGGTTTCCACCTGATATGTTCCCATTAAATATAGACTTATTACATAACTAAATGTACATATTGAGACCAATTTGCGAGGGCTAATCTAGTAAGCCTAGTTAGTACGTGATTTGATAATGTGATATTATGGTAAACATGTTTTAATGAAAGAATAGTTGTGGTTTAATAAATTCATCTCGTGAATTAGTCATGACTTCTGTAATTTGTTTTATTATTATTATACTATCTGAAAACAGAAAACATTCAATATTGACTCTATGGCATGCGATGTGAATGTGGCACCTCTAGGTCCAGCATCTTGGGCCGACAGTTTGTTCAGGCCGTTAATCCGCATCCGCACCGGGCACGACAGGATACCGGGTGATTCCAGACCCAGCGCGGCCTCAGCCCAAGACAAAGGTCGCTGAGCGGGTGCGGTCAGTCGGCTTGCCGCCTGCCTTCTTGCTTGTTCCTTCCGCAAAACCCCCTGCAGATGTAGACGGCACCGGACCGATAAACCAGCAGCGCCTTGCGCCTTGCGCAACGGATCGACTGCGCCGCGGTGGTCGAGTCCAGTCCCGTCCTATCGCCCCATGGCCCCAACCTCTCTAATCCCTTGTCGCCGAATAGCGATGTGAATGATCCATGTTTTTCTTTCTTCTTGGCGAATGATGTGTGACCGGCGACTGGTCCACTTCCGCAGTGTGGATATTTTTCCAAATCGGGTGGCACTGGCGCCGGGGTCAAATCGGGGCAGTCCCCAGCTCGTGCCTGCGGCTTTTGGGGTCTGCAATGTGTATATCATCAATTCTGAAATTTCCATCCATCGAAACATTAAATGCACTAAAAAGACGCGTGAGTAAGTGATAAAATGTAGGTAATAAAAATTAATTGCATAGTTTAAATGTACTTGCGAGACAATTCTTTTGAGCCCTAGTTACCCAGGTAAGGATAATATTTATCACAAACAAATAAAACATGCACAGTCTTACGGTGCCAAATTTTGTGCTCTAAACACATCCCGAAAATTGGCAATCTGCGGTGGTTTGTGGTAAATATTATCCTACCGGGGTAACTAGGCTCAAAAGATTTTTGTCTCGAATGTACATCTAAATTGTGCAATTAGTTATTTTGTTTGCCTATATTTCATACTCTTTATATATGTCTTTTGGTATATTTAATGTTTTGATGTGATAGAAATTTTAGAAATTCTGAAGAAAAGTTGGGGAACTAAACACACCAGGTTTCCGGTCGTACAAGTTCAACCAAGGGTAACATTGTTTCCTTTATTACGAAAGGTTCCAACTACGATCACTTCATCGGACTATAAAGAAGTAAGGCTACATGTTCAAAGAAAAAAAAAAGGCTATCTCCAACGGAGCATACAAAAGTCAGATATGAGTTCGGCACAGTACTTTGCCTATCAAAATCGCCGTCCAACAGACGATGGATTCAACGAACGCAAAATGCCTACAAGGAGAGAGGCAAGGCAAATATGTGGTGTTGTCTCCTCGATGCATCCTTGTGGAGGCCGCTTGCGAGGTGGGCCGGGGGGATATGGTGCCGGCGCCACGATGAGACCGCGGCGGTCTAGGGGCCGTGGGGGGCGCGGTGGTGAGACGGCGGGCGACGGCGGCGCTGGCGGGTCCGCTGACGACGGCGCGTGAGCGAAGCTGCGCGGTGGCCTCTGCGGCGCGGTCTACATCGAGAGGGAGAGAAGAGTAGAAAATTAATTTTGTTTCACTCTCGGGGTTCCCGATGCAAAAGCGCTAGACATAATGTTTTCTTCCTTGTAGGCTTAGCTGATTTCTGAAAAAAAATTAAGGGTCTAGATGCAAAAGTTCCCATCGGCAGCAGTTTTGCGTTCGCCTTCTGTTGTTGGAGTTCGGTATATTTTGGGGTGCTTTTTATTCTACTGTACAAGCCTCAAAACACAGATGCCTCTAAAAGCTCTGCCAAATTGGTTCCAAGTCTTCACTTAACGCGAATGTTTGTGTCTTCTTGAATTAATTTATTTAAAAAACTAACGGGCTTTATTTGTTCAGATTTTGATATTAATAGAAGAAGCAAGAGCAGTTTCAGAGTTTTTTTAATTGAAATTTGACTAAAACAAAATTTAAAAACACAAACATCATTTTGAAACTCCATAGATGAAAATGAATCCAGGACGGAGCCAAAATCATTAGTGATCTGCTTTGACTAGCTAATATATATGAGTATATAAATTAATCAGGCATGAAATTTTTAATAATAGTATGGATTTTTTCGAGACGTTATAATCTGCTTGGATAAGATTATTGATGTGTCAGCGTTTGCCTCTATCTACGTGTTTAGCGAGTGATGTACAGTAAGTGCTGAAAACTACGGTTATCCATCTCTACATGACATAATCCCAAAACCGTGTCTTTCAAGCCATTCCGTTAGTTTAAAAGACGTTGCTGACACAAATTGTGTTTATACGGGTTACATACATCCGTATTTTTACTGTGCAAAACACACACGGAGTACTATGTCAAATTAACCTTTTCTAGTATTTGTTTACGGACTAAAAGCCCCTTTCATTTCATGCCGTATATGTTTGGAAAAAAAAATAAGGATATACAGAAAAAAAACGAACTAAACACATAATATTGTAGTCGGTGACGAGCCATAAATTTACGTACTGGGTATGCCAAATATTGCTGCTGCAGAAACGCGCGCCGCCGCCGCCTCTCTCGCGCTACGCAACGACGGGGAGGAAAAGGGGCGGCAGCAGAGTACGGAAAGGGAAAGGACTGAGCGAAAGTGGTGGTTGCTCGCCGATGGCGCCGCTACCGGCGGAAGTGGTGGTTGCTCGCCCCGGTGGCGCCGCGCCGCCACGGAGTGGGAATCGGCCGGCCGAGGTGGCAAAGATCGTGTTGACGTCGCCCATGCTGCACGCGAAGCAAACAAACGGCGCTGAGGAGCAGTAGAGGTGGAAGACTAATCTAATTTGGACATCCATGAATTTTTAACAAATGAACTAGATCAAATTTTGGTGGGGGGACCATCTCTTTCTAGTTATTTTTTGAACTAGAGGGTATCCATCGACATTCATGGACATCCAATTTCCGCCTATGGGGCAGAGGAACACAAGCAGATTGGGGGCATTCATGCAAGAGATGAGCACATATAACACTAATTTTAGGTTTTGGTGATTTAGTTCCTTCGTGGGGTGATAATATGTGTTAGGTTCGGAGAGGCGGTGATGAATGTATAGGTATTGTTTTTGATGCATATATAGGATCAAATACATAAATTTATAAGGCAAAGCACTCAACCATTTACCAAAGCGCAGTTGACGCGTCCATCCCTACACACACAACAACGTAAATGACCGAGAGATCCAGTTAATGGCGAGCTATTCTCGGTCATAGACTGCTACGGTGTGCACAGGAACCCACTAATGATGCTCATGCACGCATGCACAAAAGAAAAGCTGCAGACTAAATATAACAAAGTTTAACTAACAATATGAGTCTGAGCAAAAATGTATAAGATAAAGATGCATACTTAATAATGTTTTTCCTCATATCATGGGTACGCCAAGACATACACCCCTGACACCGTCCATGATTTTAACATCATCCGGCAACAATTGACAACTGCTTTGATAAAGGCGCCAACGTGGCGCCACCACTCCACTCCAATACCCAGGTATGAACCACACGCCACATCGTCATAAACAATTATATAACGTTCTTACTACAGCCGCTCGCAAGATCGGTACGCAACGATCCACGATCAGCAAGCTTCAACGGTGACAACCAAATTTGACAGAGAGAGAGAGAGCAGCTCGTGTTGGTGGGGTGTGATGAACTGTTTTCTTTTTCTTTTTTTTTTTTAAGAAACTGCCAGAACTGGTGTTCCATCAATTTTTCCGTTAGATCATCGATCTGGAAACTTGCTTTATATTTTTTCTCCGTGTGGATTTTTGGGCGTCAATTCTTCTAAAACAATACTTGCACTTTTCGGCTTTAGAGTTTACGTACCGAGTAGACTGTAGAGTAGGAGTATGTCGGATCATGAATGAAAATATATAAGTAAAATTTAACAGTTTTGTAACAGTCTCTACGGGAAAATTAAAACTACTTTAGGAAGCATCGTCTATGGATTGATCTATACTATAGTCCTCCGATTGCACTGTTTTTGTGGGACTTTCATGTCGCTAGCTTGGACAAACAATGGACTTGATCAGTCTGCCATCAGACACTGGCGATTGGCTTCAACGAAAAAAGAAAACGGCACCTTTGGAAAGCGAAGAAAAAAAAATATCAAAAACAGCAGCTAGTGGGTCGTGGGGACAAAGAAAGAGAAGGAAAGGGACAGGGACGGGGGACGGCTGGAATGGAAGGAGAAACACCATACCAGTCCGTCACCCAGACTTATCCAATCCACATCTGCATGCGGGTGCGGGGCGTGCCAGTGGTTCACACGCGTCCTCGTGTCGACGGTCGGCACTCGCTCTGCCCTGCAGCGACCCTGCCCGATTCCACAATTCGACGGGACGGCACCTCCTCCAAGGCTCCAAGCTAACGGCAATGCCCCCGCCACCAACGTCGTGGACGCTAGCGAGCACGGTAAAGCCATTTTTCTAATAATTAATTTATTCAATTCAATCCTATACTAATCCTCTTGCCATGGAGGATGCGGAGGCAGTTTCGTATGGCAGCTGTGTGTGAGCCGTCTGCCGCGTGCCGTGTGCGTTCCTGAGCGCTGAGTAGAGAGGCGCAATGCCACGGCGTTGAGGGCGGCTTCTAGAGGCTCAATGCTCATGCCGCTTTGACATCTTTGCCCTCCTGTGCGCGGCGGTGCCCTGGTGGCGGGCTTGGTCTGCTCTGGGATAGATTCACTCTCCCCAGATTCACTCGTGATTCGTTTGGCATGTTTTTGCCGCACCCGCAGTACCGTATTTTGATGATTCTGGTGTAAAAAATTTGTCATATCCATTGGCTTAATAATACAAGGAAAATATTTATTTGATCACAAAATTTATTGGCTTTTTTAGATAATGGAAATTATATTCGACTTCAGTCATCCGGGAATGCATCGGGCCAACAAAATTACTAAAGCGGAAAACAAATGTGGCAAGGGTAGCATGTAAGTCACCCGAAAAACACCGGTGCACTTTTTAAAAAATAAAACAACTAAAAACTTCGCCCACCAATGGAGACTCGGATCGTGTAACCCGCAACAAAGATAAAACCCCATAAGCGTGTGTGCGATGAGCCGCCACCTTGATGCCGGCGTCGTAGCCGACATCCAAGGGATCTTCCACCGACGCGTCTCAACAAGAAAAAATGTCATCCAAAGACGCCATCGCCGCCACCCAAGCGGGTGTAGGTTTTCACCGTAGAGATCCGCTTTGAAAGACTCCGCCTCCGGCGAGGAAAGTGGCGCCTCAAGGGCGCCCCGCCGTTGTAGTAGTGAGCGCCAATGCCATGTCTCCCCGGGCCACGCCCGTTCGCCAACCGCCGGCGACGTGCACCATCGCAAATACGGATCCGGAAAACAAAAGCCGACGTCCGCCGCCATCCCGCCGTCCCTTTCCACGACTCCTCCACCTTGACGGGTCCGCCTTGAAGCCACCATGGTCGGCCACCGGGTTCTCCGACACGGCCGGGGCAAATCTTCACCATCGCCGCCCGAGAATAGCCTCCATGGTCGACGATCGCGATGCCATCGTCCCGGGTCACGGATCGAGCCCGACCGGGTTCTCCGGCGCCCATATATGGGCGTCAATCGCGCCACCGCTATGGTCGGGACCTTCGCCGCGCTCCGCCCAAAGCCCTACGCTCCACTTCCGCCCGCCACGATCCGCGACGCTTCCAAATCGCTCAGAAGACCTCGCCGCATTACACCTCCACCACCGCGGCCCGGTGGCCCGAGGCGGAGGCCACCACCACCTCCATCGGGCCGTGCTTTAGGTGCGCCGCACGCGCCCCGGCGCCGGATCCGGGCACGCCCCGCCGCCGGGACTGCCGCCGCCGCCGCCGCCGGGCGAGCCCACCGAATCCGAGGGCGGCGAGGGGACAAAATTTATTGGCCGCCTTCCGCTGCATCGCTTGTCCCGATCGATATTACATCCATCTACGTGTCGGTCTATCCACTCGAAGACCACTCGAACCGAACAAGCACTGTGGTGCCCTTCGTCTCTCTCTTGTTGTCATCCTTCTTTTTCCACCCGGCAAATGGAGGACCTGTGGACCTTAATTTGGTTTAAAAACAAATGAGGGGGCCAAAATGGTCATTTCATTTTCCTTTGGCCACCTTGCCTAAAAAAAAAACTATGATAATCAAGTCATATATCAATAGTGAATGCAATGTCATTTATATTTTTATTAATAAATTTATGTCATATTTGGTTCCTTAAAATCAAATTTATCGTAGTTTAGGCACAAATTTGAGCTAGACTATACGTTGAATGAAATGGAACTAAGTTGGAGAATGCAAATATAACATAGTGATATATTCCATTTAATTTCTACCCCTACCCTATGAATTTGAGATAGGCTTATCTATAAACTTTGAAAATTGAGGAATTTCAAATTCTAAACTAAATAGCTTAATTCATTAACTAGATTCAAATTTCTCCAAAATAATAGGATCCAAACGTGCCCCTCGAGTTGAATTTAAAATAATTTGTATATTGGAATGGAACTAAACAGTAAACACACCCATACATCCGAAAGATTTGTATAATTGAATATTTGTGCATAAAAGGGATTCTTGATAGAGAAGTCGCACTCGCAGTCTCGTAGGAGGAGATGTACTCCCTCCGTTCCAATAGTTGCAATTTTTGATTTCATATAAAGCGTATTTGACCTCTCGTTTTATTCAAATTTTTTTAATAAATATTACCATTTTTGTTATGACTTATTACATCACTAAAGATATTGTATTGACGTTTTGTTTGTTTTTATAATTTATATAAAAAATTTGAATAAGACGCAGAATCAAACACAGTTTATATAATTTTAAAAAAGAAGCGATTGTGTGGAACGGAGGGAGCACGTATATATACTCGTATACTGCTAATTGGCCACGGCGACGAACAAATAGCGAAGACCGAGGCAACAATGTAGGAGGGCAAAATAGTAATTTGTGCCGGAGAGAACCATTTGCTCGCCGTCGTTCGCCCACCGCTTCAATGATTCTGCTCTCTTCCAGATAAAGCGAAAGGTAAGCCCCAACCTTTTTCTATTCCTTTTTCCACCCAAACAACGTAACAAACCAACAATAATCCTCCACTGCGGTCTCATCCTCCTCCTCTCAAGTTGCGCTCGTACTCTGCTTCTTCGGTTCCAAGGAGCGGCGGCCATTGCTGCTGGTAAAGCCAACCGACCCCTCTTTCCCTCGCTCGTTTTCCAAATCAGGATTCCTGGTTCTTGACGCGGGTTGCCGATCCGATTCTTTTCGGCTCCCTTTCACTCGCTCGGGATTCGTTTCCCATTTCGTGGACTCTTTTGTTTCTTCTCTTTTCCTCCCCGTTTATTGGAGCAGCGACGGCTTGCTCCTGTTCTTGCTCGTGTAAGGAGATTTGGTTTCCTCCGGGGTGAGTGTTTATTGTTCCATGCGGAGCTTCGATTGGATTTTGCTTGGTTTCTGCTCGCTTTGTAATGTTTGGGGACGGCGCACTGAAGGGGATGGAGGCATGATTGTTGTTGCACTTGCACCTGTCCTCCGTTGATTCCTGAATAACTGTCATCATGAGGATGGTGTGGCGCCAACTTGGGATGTCTTCTCTTTGGCGTTCAGCGCAATCGAATGTTCGGTTATGTGTGTTTTTTTTTTACATCGGCGCTGATGGACTTGCAAAATAGTGTGCGAATCAAGGGATCAGTAACTTGGCATAGGGGGACGATCAATGATACGCGAAGCTGTCAGGTTTCGATTCTTGATTCGGCGGAGAAGTGTTTAGGCATCCGACGCTACGTTTTGGGTGTTGACATACAAAATGAGGTTCAGCACTTAATTATGAGAGGATCAAGGGTGTAGAGTGCAACCCAGCTTATTTCTGAAACCAAATTGTAGGTTGATATGTCAGTGTCATAAAATTGAAAACTGATAGTTGTAGCATAGGCGCAGGGCAAGAATCATTTTGACTTCTTCGCTGCTATAGGTCAGGTCACTTGATTATTTCTCCGCAACATTATCCAGGTACACCGGGCACCGATATTTATTTATTGGTTCCATTTTTGCCACGTGGGCAGATTGATGGCGATGGAGGGACCTGTTCTATGCCGTCCTGCAATGCAAACCAAACTGCCGGCTGCTGCGCTAATTAACAACTCCCTCACCAAATCCGGGCAGCTTGGGACTGCACTGTTTGGTGCCATTTCAAAATACAGGAACATTTCAAGATTCATTTCTCCCATCTCTCAGCCATCTACCAAGAGCATAGGTCCATGCTGTAGCTTCAGCTCTCTTCTGATGGCAATGGATACATGGCTGGAAACTTTAGCGAGAGTGATGAAGATTATGTTAATTCTACTGTGCTCGAAGCAGGTAAATCTTCGCACAAGGTGTTCTGCTTTTATATGGGGAATGCCGTGCTACGTTCAAGTTTTTACTTAGGATTTATTTATTTGCTATTCCGGATTTGATTTTCCTATGTGATCTGTTGCTTGACTTTCTATGTTCTGCTCGTTTATCACAAGTATCTTACTATGTGAGTGAAAATCTGAATGCTTTCCATTGGAGCTTTTGTAATTATCGTGTAACACTACTGATAATGTACCTCTGTTTCAAGCTATTGTGTGTATTATATCATCATTGGTACCATACATTAGTTGCTTCAATATATGCAAGTTGCACAGTTGTCAATTTTAATCAAAATCATGTTTGAACTCGACACAAGTTGAATTATATTAATGGAATAATAAATAATATTTGATAGTCAATGTATTAATTAGTTAACAGTAGTATTTTGATGTGCCTCCAGTACATGTTCCGATGGTAAAATTTGTTTTCATGGTTTTCTCTTCCAGTTGAGGTGAGAAGTGGATCAGAAGGATATGTGATAAAGATGCGAGATGGGAAAAACTTGCGATGTGTCCATAACAATTCTCAAGGGGAGAAACATTCCAGAGAGCGCACCCCAACCTGCCATTGTTTTGAGGATTGAAGATGGAAGCGAAACTTTACTTCCAATCATTGTTTGTACGTAAATCTTTTGAGTTTGATTTGGTGGTCGGAAGTAGGAATTTTTTGTTGACATTAATGCATGTCTACCTTCTCAATTTTCTCAGTGGAGATGCCAAGCGTACTTCTGATGGCAGCTATTCGAATGTCCACATTGTAATACCTTCTACTGTTATTGACACTACTGTTCTGTACTGTCCATTCTGTTTGATGTAGTCTATATAACACCTTTCTGTTACAGGCACGACCGACCATATATATCAAGTGGTCAAGGAAATGATTGATAAAATGGGCTATGAGGTAACCTTCATTTGTAAGCATTTGTAGCAGTTATGCTTACTTGGCAAGGAGAAGTTAACTTAATTCATCTTCTTATGCCTCTTATCATGATGGTGGTTTTGGGTTCAGGTAAAACTTGTTCGGGTGAACAAAAGAATTCAAGAAGCTTACTGTGCTGAACTTTATCTAACAAAGGTACAAATCTAGTCGACTAATCTGTAAATACAAATTTCAGCGGGTACACCATTAACCTTAAATATTCTAAAGTAGAAACATCCTGCACTGCAGATTGATGATCCTACGGACAGCATCACGTTCGATCTTCGGCCTTCAGATGCCATAAACATTGCTGTTCGTTGCAAGGTATTTGCTGTTGATGTCCTTGCTAGATGCTAAATCTTTGGTACTCTGATTTTTATTATTTGCATTGAAGGTTTTAGTACATGCTCATTTGTGGGGAGCAATTCTCTTATTTTATCAATGTCTACCCTTTCTCTTTGATGACATGGTTCTCCTTTCAGATTTTTTTCTAGTCAGCTTACGCTTGTGAATATATTTTCACTTTTTTACTTTTCAAAACGTAAGACAATCCTAGTCCACTCACAAATCATAAGTGCACCAGATAGTTAATGTTGTCAAGAAACATACAAGATTGGTAAACATGGTCACATGTTTCCTTAGTCCTCCAAAGTGACATGTAAATGCGTGCACATTTTTCTTGTTTATTTGTGCTTTGCTTTAATCTTGAGAAACATTTGATGGTAGTGTGTGGGTTCATTTGTC
Source organism: Hyparrhenia diplandra (assembly GCA_015847255.1). NCBI lineage: Eukaryota > Viridiplantae > Streptophyta > Magnoliopsida > Poales > Poaceae > Hyparrhenia > Hyparrhenia diplandra. The sequence goes on from JADLZK010006653.1 coordinate 86,396, forward strand.
ATGCATACTAGAAATTTCCTTGGCGTTCTGTTGCGGGCATGCAAAATAATTTCAGTCAAGTTAAGAGAATGTAAAAGTAATTTCAATAATAAACTAAGAAAAGGCATCAAGCTAATCTTGAATCTTCAACTTCATCAAGAAAACATGGGTCACTAATCAGTTGAGGATAATATTTGTAACTTAATGTACAATAAAAAAATAGTTAGTTTGTGGTAAATAGATTGGGCTTGGGGAAAGTACTAACCTTCTGATGATTTCAGTGCTCTTCATAGCTTTTATTTCTTCTTAAAATATAAATGGATATATTAGGTTAGCGGAGGTGATGCTTTTTATTTCTTCTTAAAATATAAATGGATATATTAGGTTAGCGGAGGTGATGCGGGTTGTATGATGCATGCTGACGTAGGAGGAAGTTCTTGTGCCATCGGGACGTGTAGATGGCCTGCGATAAGCACCGAGAAATGAAAAATGCTTATGTTATTGCTAGCAGAAATGCAGAAGTGGTATGTACACGCATGTAGACCAAATTAGTAGTATTTTGGTTAAGAAAATCTAGAGGAGTATGTGCTTAACTTTTTGGAGGAAGAGGAGCGACCATGTTCTTATACCTTGCCAACCAACATCCAATGGAGAACTTTGGTGAAAAAAAACATCCAATGGAGAACGTTGTAGTACTGAGGTTAAGACTAAAGACAATTCGAGGAGCATGTACTTAACTTTTGGAGGAAGAGGAGCAGCCATGTTCTTATACCTTGCCAACCAACATCCAATGGAGAACCCTGAATTAAAATCAGTAGCAGAATGTCCACATCTCAACGCTTGTTCTGGCGACAATGTTGAGTGCGAATGAACAGACAGGAAGAGTGGTAAGTTCGGATCAGAGGACCACCCCTTGTCTTCTTAGAGTCATACTATATACTTGGTCGGTTTAGGAGATGAGCATTGTAGGGAAGAGGCATAGCCAAAGATGACTCTTCAAATCACACGTGCAACATTGAGTGGATAGCCGGGAAGAGGCATATATATTCATTGCCTCCTCGTTGCGTGTTCCTAGAAAGTGGCGTGAGGATGATCAACTCACCTCACAGCAAATGCAAGCAACAAACCTTTCAGATGTCTTGAGGATCATTGAATGAATGGAGATTAGTGACTTGGTAGGGCCCTTAGGGTGACGTGGCTTCACGAAATCATAGAGAATTACCTTAGTGGGGTTTATCTTTATAGGAGTAGTGGATATGCGAAACTTTTTTATTCTCCATATTTATGTCATTCTTGTTTCACTTTGGCAATAACAGGTTCCTGTGCAAGTCCATAGAAGTCTTGCATACAGTGATGGCATCAGACCAGTCGAGCCAGCAAGAATGGCAGTAGCAGCTGGCCTATCAGATGGGTTGTTATTTACAGAGCTTGACAGGTATTCTAGAAGGCGAGTAAGAATTATGCAGTACTTGTAGGATTTTTTAATATTTTTTGTTGATCTACCCGAACTTCGCTTGGGTGTAAGAAACTTTGTTATTGTTTATCTGCCCTGCAACTTATTGATCGTACCTTGTTATCTGCCCTACAACTTATTGCCCCCAACTGATGAATCAATATATTCCTTAGACTTTTCCCTGATATATCCAACAAAGTGGTTTCTTATATTCGAGTATGTTCTGTGCATTTAAGATCCGGAAGGCCAATCTATTAATCTGTATGTTATTTTTTCTTACACTTGCATTTTTTGTTAGACCTGATGGACAGCCATGTGTGGAGGCTCAAGAGTTTGGATTGGTGAGGAACATGCTCATTGCAGCCGTCGAAGAGAGATACAAGGATGCTGGTAATGATACATTCTTCTTATGTATTCATTCAATTCATCCAGGACTCTAGATTGAGCATCTGATAATGACTCCACCCAGTGTTGTATTATCAGAACTGTCTGAATGCTGAACAGACGTCACATCTCTTATGCTGAACAGACATCACATCTCTTTTACTTTGCAACCATGTTCTGCAAAGGAACAAAACAAGAATAATGTGCATCACCTTATGTGACAAGAAGAAACACACTGATCTTGAAGAATAATTATCATTAGTTTAAACCTAGATGTGGTACTTCTATGAAAAGTTCATTGATTTATCTGTTGATCACTTCAACAGCATCATGGAAGGACAAACTGATGCAGCTCAGGTCTAAGCGGAAGAACTGGGCCTGACAGGTTAAAGTCTAGCTCTGTTTTTCTATACAGAAATTTTCAAATCGCAGATCTGTTATTGTTTTTAACTTGATAACTTCTAACAGCGTTGCATCTCTGGATGGTGTAAATAAAGATGATGCCCAGCTGAATTCCAGTATGCATTCAGATAATTGATACTGGTTATGGCTCTATGTAACTAGCTGTACATATTGTATGGACCTAAGAATGGTCTTCTGTAAATTCAGACTAAGCTTTGAAGTGAAACACTAATCCTTTGGAAAATTTGGTTGGCCGTGTTCATTTGTATGTCAGTCTGTTGGGTCGAATGTTGCTCATTGAGCTGCGGTGAGATAAGCAGAATTTAGGTGGTCCATAGAACTAAGCAGAGCTATAATATTTGCATGCTCATTGTAAAACGACACATTGTCTCACTCTGCACTCACGAGAACGCTTTCGTACACAAGTGAACTTTGGTGCTGCTAACAGCGCAGTTTTCTAACTCTATATTGATGCTTAAATAAACAGGTACTCTCTCAGTTTTCAGTTCTAAATCGTAGTTCACTTTGACTTATATATTGTAGTTCATTTTATTTTTCTAGATATATTGATTTTACTATAACATAGTGTATAATCAGATGCATAGTAAAAATCAATGTATTTAGAAACGTTAAAAGTGAACTACAATTATATAAAGTGTATAATTAGATGTATAGTAAAATCAATGTATTTAGAAACGTTAAAGTGAACTATAATTTGGAATGGAGGGAGTAGAAATTGTAGCCACGATCGGGCATGACGCTGTGACCACCACACCCTCTTAGCCACGCCATCCCCACGACCATCCCACAGTATGTCTGAAAGAAAAGGAGCACCTCCGCATGAACACGTGGTGTCAGGTTGTTTACAGACACACACTCAATTCAGATAAGATCGAGCCGAACTTATTCCTAGCCGGACTGCCGGAGAAGCTAAAACAATTAATCGGAGCTAAAATGAGCTCGGATTGTCTAAGACGTCGTGAGAAGTTTCCCGCTGCCCCTGGGTCTCACAATTCTATGGCGATCCATCAAACACAAGAAAAAGGATTTTTTTTTTTTTGACAACAATACTATCACAACTACCATTCTACAAAGAGGTCAACAATAGAAAACAAAATTGCAACAAAGTCCTGGATCTTAAAAAAGAAGACACAACGTACTGTCCATGACATTAGAGATGATGAAGCCACTAGCTCATCGGTTCGTCGAAGACGATAAACCCGGATGGATTGGCCGTGCAAAACGTCACGGTTGAAGGCCGGCGGATCAAGACATTTGAGAAGTAGTACACCGTAATGGAAGGGTGCAGTGGAAGCCACCTAGTTGTAGAAAGAGAGCACTAGAGGACTGGTGAGGAGAGAGAAAGCGATCGTCGGAAGTTATGGACTGGAGAGGGGCAGATCTTGAGGATGGCAAGTGGAGGTGGAGGTGGAGATAGAGCAGAGGAGATCTGCATAGCGAGAGATCGACTTTTATTTTATTTCCAATGACCTCGGATGTGGCGGTGACGTAGAAGACCATCGCGCCCAGAAAATTTAAAAATAGGACACCAAACAAAAAGCGCTTTGTAGAAATAAAACTCCTAACATCGACTTCATAAATATAATCCTTGAAACATCGTTTTGCATGACATTTGGTGTATTTCAATTTTCTTTTGATCCAAATACATGTATTTATCTTGTAGTCTAACCTTTTTTGCCTTCTAGCTTTTGCACTTGCATGGAGACAAAGATCCATATAGGAGATTTTCATTCTATCTTTCAAATGTTACGTTTTTCATCTCGGCTGCTGCCCCTCGTGACGCCCCAAGCCCGACCCCATAACCACGACATTACCTACAACTCTAAGATAGGACTTTCCACTACGGGACACTCTCATACGGACAACTACTAGCTGCTAGATACAATCTACTAGAGAGGCCCCCACCCACCCGGCCCGCTCCCGGCGAGCTCACCAGAGGCGGGAGAGAGAGCGCCGGCTGGGCTCCTCCTTCGGCACTGGGAAAAAGGAAGTTAGGTTGGCTTTGGCTTCCCAAGGCTCATCCCGTTTTGTTTGGTTTAAGAAAAGGAATGTTTTTTTTCACGGAAAAGTGAAGGGGTTGTTGGTAATCACTCACTAATGATGGGAATCTCTTCCTTACTCCGCACATTTTTATCACAAACACTCACGTACTCTCTCGTGGATGCACAAACACGAACCATAAAAACAGAGACAAGTTTGTTGACTTAAGCACCCTAACTCTCGTCGTTTTTCATTCGCTTATAGGCTCAAGTACATGCTTAAAATAGACGGCCAAATCACTGGCCAAGACTCACTCCCCATCTCGTAATGTGGGAACACTAGACCTCTCGTGAGCTCCACACATCGTGGCTTTTCACTTGGACCTATCCACACCGTACATCTCATGCATACATGCATCCACTAACACAACTAACTACTTTGACTGGACCTAGTCTAAACATGCACCACCACATCACACGACACGCCAACATCCTAGCCATGAACCACCAACACTTATTTTCTACATGCAACTAACAATGTAAACATGCAATGCTTTAATGACAAGATTAAATACGAACAATCACCCCCTAATCTTGGCATCAACATTCACAGGAGATCTGACTCATCATCACTTGAAGCCACAGTAGGAAGTGTAGACTCATTTTTCTTTTTCTCAAGACAGTCCCAAGCAAAATGTCCAAGTTCTTGGCAATTGTAGCATTTTACCTAACCTTGTCTTTCTTCTCATCACGGCCACTGTTGACACCTGTTATAACATAATATTACTAGTCAACTAAACATGAATAAAGGCTTAAAATGAATATCAACATAAGTCTAGGGTCTAACTAACATAATTCCACGAGCTTTGGTGATTTATGACTTTACAAGGACTAAACAGATAAAAGCGAGATAAGAACGGTGAGAATCGAGGAAGAGTTTACATCCCATACGATGACAAGACTTGACCGTGAAGCAACTTAACCTTAAAATGTGGACTAAAACACTCTAGAAGATATAAGAAGACACCAGGAGAAGGGAGATCACGATGTGATCTTATCTCTGGCGGCCCTTGAAGGATTAGGGGCTGACGCAAAGCTATTACCAATCGGCTTCAACTTTTTATGTCGGTTCCGACCTTGAGGTTATATCTACACCGTTATTGAAGGTTTGATCCAATGGTCATCGTTCATCGCCAAGGCCTATATAAGAAGACCCCACCCTGGGGTTAAGCCTAACTCATTCTATTCATTATCTCTTGACTGTTGGGTCATAGAGGTGTCCAATAATGTGAGGACAACCTCTCTCTCTAGTTCTAATCTAGATTAGAAGATCATGTAGAACTAGAAGCCCTAGAGTGAGTTGAGAGCAAATATCAAGAGAGATTAGAGCCATAGTTTCCATGAGAGAGACTAGAGCTAATCTTGTTCCTAGAGCTAAAGCGTGGGTGAAGGGAAAGGAGTCTGGCGTGGAAGCACCTGTGCCTAAGGACTCCTGGCTACATCTTTGTACCATCGGGATCAAGTCCCATTAGCATTGGGGCCTGATCTTGAGACTTCTATGGTGGATCAACTTCTTATTTAAGTAAGTAAATGTTCTTATTACTCTTATTGTTCACAACTCTTGTTTGAGTACTTTAATCTATAGGACCCTATAGATTAGGGGAGTTAGCTTAGGTTTAGGCGTGGTGCTTAGACCAAGGGTTGCTTGTGAATGCACCTACATTCCGGGACGGTGGTAGTTCGTGGTAGTGACAAGTACCATTGATTCCTTTGGAGTCCACCCCCAAATGATAGGTACCATAGGACCATGTTCTTGGAGGATTGCACGTTCGCCCCTCGCTTCCTTTTGAGTAACGCCCCTTAAGACAATATCAACATTGCTTACAAGGGTAAGAATTAGACAAACAGAGGAATCTCCCTACCCTTTATCCTCTCAAGTCCTTGATTGCTGCGAGGATTAGTTATATGCCTCGATTATCTTCACATCATTCTCCCGTGGATTCGATATTAAAACCCTCTCAGGTGAAGTGCTCACTTAGGTATCCGTTCGCTTGGGCGGATTGTATATTATATTTCAGCCAGGCTTATCAGTACCAACAACCACTACCCTTTGGACCTCTCGTAGCTTGAGAAGCTCTTCATGGGCCTTTCACGATCAAATGGCCTCCCTCCACATTTTGTTGATGTCGCTAAACAACATCAATGATGAGGCAAGATTGATGAACTTGGTGGTGAGCGCTTTTGCAAACTTCTTCACGATGTACTTCTCATCCATCACATCACCAAGCTCATGAATGCACCCAACAAGCATCGTGAACTTCGCCACAAAATCATCCATAGACTTTGCATCGCCCATCTTAAGGTCATCAAAATCGGGCGCTAAAGGGACTAAATTTGCCTCCCGAAAGCACGCTCACTTGCCCACATGCATGGAACACAGGCGCCGCCCACACATCAAAAGGCGGTCTCCTTCGGAACTTCGTAGGCGTCTCGCCGTTGATCGACTGCGAGATGATAGATCAAGGCTAGCTCTCCCTTGCTCTCATCCTTGCTCGCTGTTCGAGAACAATAGCACTAGCGCCATTACGTGCAAAGGTATTTCATCCTTATCACCCACACCGCGTGGTTGTCCTAGTCAATATCAGAACAAGATCCACCCCATCATCACAATCCATTAAGCAAAGCCACCGCTCACCATGGTTTCCTCTCGGTGAAGATCCATCGCTCGACATTGTCAAACTAAAGGCTCGTACCAATGGTTGGAATCACCACACGTCGTAGTATAAACCTGGACCATCACCGCCTTTTCTAGAGATGGGTGGCCCATCAAGTGGTTTTGAGGCCCAAAAA
>JADLZK010006654.1:0-48217 GCA_015847255.1 Hyparrhenia diplandra
CCTCACAATGTATACTCTATGTAGAGTATGAGACTATTTGTTACTTCAAATCTATTATAAACTTAGAGTCTTAGTCTCCCTATAAATATATTGTCACGCTAGTAAAGTTTAATAAATATGAAGCTGTAATAAATAAAGTTTCATACTCTATGGTAAAATCTGCATTGTAGTGACGTGTTCTAATAATTAAATAGTTGTGTGGCATGCCGTTCGTGAGGAGGAGTCCTGGATTTCATTCTTAGTGGGCCGCTTGAAGGAGGAGAGCAACAAAACAGCATGTTCTACCGCCTTCCCTCGAGGAGAGACCTCTCGAGTCCACGTGACGCACGTTCACCAATCACATTTTAGGTACTCAAGAACACCCATTCTTGTGACGTAGTAAAATTGATGGTTAATTTACAGAGATCTTTGGCATCATGACTCAATACTTTTACTAGCTAAAAGTGACCGTGATACGAGATCTAATTCAAAGGTCATAACCGTGATATATAGGGAGCCGCTTGGTACAACTCACAACGCCTCATGTCTCTGGCATCATCAGCTATTGTGAGTTGTTTTTCTTCCCAAATACTCATTTCAAAAATAATTTTTATGTGTGAAAGTTGTTTTTCTCCTCTCTCACAAAGACATGAGGTGTGATGAAGTTGAAAACGTAGCTTATCCTACCCTCTCTCCCTCATTTCTTTCTCTCATCCATGCATTAAGTTATTGATGAAGCTATTTTGCCAGTTCATCTTCACCCAACGAGGTTACTGATGTTTTTCAAAATAAAGCTTCACTATAATGAAGATTGAGCTGCGCCAACGGGCATTAGTAACCAAATCATTTTGTGTGTGAAGGGCGACTTGATTTTGCGTGGCGGGCATTTTGAGCCCGTTAGCTATGAAAAGGTCACGGCTAATCGCGATGGTAACGCGTGGCGAGAGCTTCGATGCTCGCCACGCGTAATGGATTAACCATGGCGCGACCACAATGCCCATCACGCGGTAAAGGTTTTTAAAAATAATAAAAAGAAGAAACCCTGAGACAGGCCCGCCGAGCCCATCTAGGGTTGTAGCGCCCAGCCCGGCGCGATCCCGTCGATCCACTCGTCGGATCCCGCGTCGATCCATCGCGGATCCGCGCCGGAAGGAGCGTCGCCGCCACGGCTCCTTCACGATCCATAGCCGATCCGCCGCGGGGATCTGCGTCGATCCATCGCGGAACCGCCGACAGAGGAGCCGCGCCGCGGGATCGCGGACTGCACGCCGGGAGGAGAGGGCCACCGCAGCTCCAAACGCGTGATGGTGGTGGTCGATCCGCTTGGCCGCGGTGCTGATCCGCTCGAGCTCGCTCGTGGAGCCGATCCGCCACCGTCGCGAGCACCACATGCGGAGCCGCGCTCCTCCCCGTAGGTGGGATCCGGAGCAAAGGGAAGGTGAGGGACGAATCGCTTTCCTAAATCCGAGACGGCCCGAGAGTGGAAGAAAGAGGGGAGGAACCGCCCGAGGATCCGCCGGGTCTGGGCTCGATCCGCAGCCGCCCAGGAGGCGGCCCGTCCCTCGTCAGCGCCGCCACCGGTGTGGGTGAGCCGCCGCCATCGTCGCGCGCCACCGGAGGTGGCCCGCCCTCTGCTCGCCAGCGCCACCACCAGCGTTTGCGGGAAGCGCGCCGCCGCCGGGGTGCTCGGGTGGTCGCGAGGGTGGTGTGCGCGCAAGTGCTGCGGCTGTAGAGCAAATGTGGAAGGAGAAGGTGGCCGAGAGAAGAGAGAAAGAGTAGACGCCTGGCTGAGAGAATGGACAACGAAACCATAAGTGGCTATTATATAAGCCGACGTCGATTGGGCCTTGCCCGGGTCGTTGGGCCTAAATAACTGAGTCGAGATTATCACGTGGCGGGGCCTTTTAGGTTGCCTGCCACCGTTATCGATTTTCGTGTAATGCAGACGCTTAACACGATCGCCCGCGGAAAAATACATCGGCAGTGCGTTAAAAGGTGCGCTACGCCACGAAAATCAATTTTGCGCGGACGGGTACGCCCGCCAGCGGAAAAATAGCGGGGCGCGTGGCGGGCATTAACCGCGGATTCGCAAGCGTATTGCGCGCCATGGAAAGATTTGCGCGTATCACACAAAATCATTTCTAGTTACTTAGTGGGGACTATAGTAAGAACTTATGAACCATGACAAATATCCAAGGCGTCATCACGATGAACCATGACAAATATGCCTACACTAAAGTTTTCATGTAATCATTGTGTTCGTTTCGAGGGTGAGACAATATGCCTACAACCCAGAAAACCTAGCCCCTGGAAAGTCCTAACATGTACACACAGGTGGTAATTAACTCTTAGCTACGACATGTGGGTTTGAGTGGCAAATAAATAAGAGTTGTCTATAAAGAGTGGCGAAATCTAGTGGCAAAAATAAAACCCCGCACAAATTAGTGTGGTAGCCAATACATGAGAGAGACCGAGATACTAGCCCTCAAAAAGTTTTCAGTGAGAGTGCTACTTCTGAATTTAGAATACTACCAATCCAAATTTCTTTGCGATATAGCGTCTTCCGTCCATTTTTGAGTGGCAACGGTAGTTAACTATGTAGGGTAAAAAGACTCATTTTACTCGAGTAAAAATAAAAAATATAGTTTTGTTCATTTGTAGTATATTTTTGATGCATATATAATCAAAAATATATGCATATATAATCAAAAATATATTATCGTTTGGGCCATCCCACTGACACAAGCCATCCGGATGAGTGCATGCATGGCTGGTGATGACAGCATTGATTGCACGGCAATCAAAACCCGCATGCAAGCCTGACGTGGATGTGTGCCAAATTTTCATCGATAATCCTGCAACGACAAGCAGATCTCGGCACCAAGGTTCTGCTGGCGAGGACCGTGCTCCGGCGTGACCGGAAACGGAACGGTCCCAGCTGGCCAGGCACTCCGACGTCGCCGGCCATTGACGCCTACTGCATCTCGCAATAAAACAGCCTCGCGACGTTCATGGGAAATCCGCTACCGCGTGCCATGTCCAGTGGAGCCTCGCCGCATACTCTGTATACCACTTCATCCATATACGAGACAACACGGTTAAAGAAAGGAGGGAGAAACATTGAAGCATATCTCTTCCACAGCCTGCCGGTCCACCGCTGCTCAGCCCATTACTGATGTTGCTGCCGCCTTCAGCCCTCGCGACGTCGTTGCAGGAACTCCAGCCCCTACCCGCCATGGGACGTCGCTGTTTTCGGCGGATGCCGCAGTTGCCAATGTCGCGCAAGCTTGTGTCAATGGATGGCCTAAAACGATAATAATATATTTTGATTATATATGCATGATGATTGAATGCGATTATATACTCAAAATATGCAATAAAATGAACAAAACTTATGTATACCTCGCGTAAAATTGCTCTTTTACTCCCTCAAAGTTAACACCAAGTTACCCCTCAAAACTGGACTCCTGACGCCATCGCACTACCTAAAGAAATTCTGATTGAAGGCCATATAGGCAAATTCAGGTGCCGCCACATACCTAAGCACAACTCTGAGTGCCATATACCTAATTCTCTGACATACGTAAGCGGCAGCCCTCAGTCCACCTTCTCCCTTTTGGGCCACTTTTAGCACCCTCTTAGATCAGTTTGTTTGAAAACTTTAGTCCCTAAAATGACTAAATTTTTAGAAGGTGGAATCCAAACAGGCTCCTTAAATGGATGATATTTAATATTCACTTTCTTTACCAAGTCTCTCTTTTCTTTAATTTAAAGGATTTCTTTCATATTTCGTGGGTTGCGTTGGCATTCATGCTAGACCATTATTATTGCAGTGGACATCACCTTGCTTTAGTTTCTGGAAGGCTGTAGATAGTGGCAAAATTTAATGTGTTTCGTACTAAATATTATTCAATAAAGTAAACATACTGAGTATTGGTTCCGCTAACAAGTTTATCTTCAATTTTGAAATGTACAATGTTATGTTTCTTGTATCATACATACATTTTCTCTTTTACCAGTTTTCAACTGTTGGCAAGGCATTGCCTTGATCATGCGGTCGTCTCGTGGCCATTTATTTCTTCTTCAAGATCCGTAGGAGCGAATATTTCAACAAACCATTGGACAAGTTAATATTGAGGAGCTCTAGAAGATGATGCCTCCTGGCTCCAAAGAGATATATAAATATTCGCCAAGCTCGAAGGAAATAACAAGACATTTTAGTGCATTGGTGCAGTGCGGCGGCACGGCTTTAGGAAAGCGCATACCATAAAAGTGCACGTTTGGATGCCGAGCAGTTCCTCCGCTGACATCATGCAAGAAATGGAGAAGGATTTTATCAAAATGGAGGTTAATGTCAGCATTCTGTGAAGGACAGCTCATGTTAATATTGTTACCTGCTTGGCTTTTTGCTTGAGGGATCCAAGCGAGCTTCTTATTTATGAGTATATGCCTAATGGATCACTGGACAAATTTATTTTATGATGACAACTCAAAACAATTATGGGATGGGACAAGCTTTCATGAAATAGCAATTGGTATTATGCAGAGGTTTGGAGTATTTCCACCGTGGCTGTAATACACGCATCATACACTTTGACATTAAAACCACATAATATCCTTCTCGCTTGATGATTTTGTCCCAAAATCGCTGATTTTGTTTACTAAGCTATGTAACTCAAAGGAGAGTTACCTATCAATGGCAGGCATGCGAGGGACAATTGGGTTCATCGCCTGAAGTTTTTGCAAGGAGATTTGGAGTAGTTTCTACTAAATCAGATGTCTACAGCTATGGAATGATGCTTCTCGAGATGGTAGGAGGAAGAAAAAGAACCTGGAAAGAAAAGCGTTAACAATTCCAGTGAGACGTATTTTCCAGACTTTATCTATAGTCATTTGGTTGATGTGGGAAGCCTGCAGTCATTTGATATGGCAGGTGAAACAGAAGAGATAGTAAGGAAAAATGGCCTCGATTGGCTTTATGGTGTATGCACAGTGCCTCCCTGTGTCTCGTCCAACAATCAGCAAGGTTTTAGAGATGTTTGGAGAAAAAGCGCGGATCAACTTGAGATACCACCAAGCAACACTTTTTATTCAGCTATACAGTATGTTTTTCTGCAACTTCATACATGTAGATCGTTAATGAATATTTATTCAACTTAATCTGTTGTTACTATTTTTCTCTGGAACACCAATAGTCCATTAGTTTTGTACTCCGCACTATTATTGCAGCGATTACATTGATGATTTTTCTCATATTATCATTTGTGCTAATTTGCTAGTAAATGACATGTAGGGCGAATTCATCTAAGGAGTCTGCTCCGACACTGTAAAACGGAGGGAAGCTATGAGTACCTGATCTCAAGCAAAAAGATCACGACTACATTTAATCTAGAAGTGCCCCCTTGTGTTGACCTATATATATCTGTGAAATGCACTCATATATATCATCTATGCTTCATGGTTACAAACTCGTCATGATCCGCACTGGGCCAGCCCGAGAGCGGCTAATCAGGCCAAACGCGACGGCCGCCGGCCCAGGAGGGGGTAGGCAGCTACAAGCAGGGGAGGGCGGCTCCCGTCGCGCCGGCTCCCTCTCCCCGCACGACTCCGGAAGTTCGCTTCATCTTCAAGTTAGGATTATTTGAGGTAAATTTTTGGTGTGCAAGGGTCTTTTCTCATCTATAAGGGAGACCCTATTAGAAAAATAATAAAATAGGAAATTGCTTATAAAAGGTATTCCAGCCGTATAAGGAAAACCTTATAGAGATTGCTTAGATTACAAGTCCCACTAGTCGGGCTATATAAGCAAAGAGGCATGTAATCTCTAGGGGACAAGCAAGAAAAATAAAAATATCTCTTTGCCTTTCAGCTCCGAGCCGCCGCCTCCACCCTCGTCGCTGGGCACAAGGCTCGGCCAGCTGCCGCCAGCGTCTCCCGCCGGAGGCCAACGCCGCCGCCCACGCTGCCGCCACCTCCATCATCGCCCTCCTCCCCCTCTTCCCAACTCCACCCACGTGTCGAGCTCGTTCAACAGTCGTCTAAACGGCATCCACCGCACCATTCCCACCACCCACGCAGTTCAAACGCGAAGTTCAACGCCGGCGCGGCTTCCGCGACATCTACCGCGCTGGATTGCCAGCGCTGATGATACCGAGACCGCTTACGCTGATGGAGTACGTTTTCATCACGGTGCGACCTCGCGACGTGATGGTTTACTGGCTGCCGGAGGGATGCGCCCGCCGGCCGCCGCTGCCGCTGCACGGCCGCCGCCGCCGGCCGCCATTTCGCGCACGCTGGATTCCGTCGATGGCTCCGACCGCTTATCCTCCAACCGGAGGAAGTTGCTGCATTGCCGGTGACGCCCAGCCCGCCATCGACGCCACCCCTCAACGACACCGCAGCATCGGCCGCCACCTCCTTCTCCACCGACACCGCAGAATCGCAGACGCCCCAGAGAGACGGTGCCAACCGCTGCACCCCCGTCTTACCCTGTGCGCCACTCCGCGGCGGCCAGCCCGTGGTGCCACCCGCGCATCACATCTCCTCGCTATGTCACGCCGCCCCGCAAGTCCGGGGAGCACGACAGCACCGACGACCTGCACCTTTGCTTCGCAGCCGGAACTCTTTTTCCAAATTTTAACTTGAGATCGCCCCGGCCGACCACGTGAGTTACGCCGTTTCCACCTCGCTGGTATTGGGTTGCGCCTCGTTCCATGGATCTCTCCAAGACGAACTCCCCGATCAAGTGCGGGACGAAGTTCACCATCGCCACGCCATCACTCACCGCCCACCTACCGACACTTGGCATACGCCGCCGCCTTCCCAGAAGGCAGCCGAACGACTACATCAACGCCTTCGAGAACTATGCACCACGCGATGGAACTTGAGGGACAAATACACCGTGTCACTCTTCGTGGAAGGCCTACGGAGACGCCGCGAACACGCCAATGGTTCGAGCTCGCTCGTTGAGGAGGCCATCGATCTTGCATGGCCGCCATAACGACGACGAGCCAGACGACGCCATCAAGGATGTCGACACCGGCGCCATTGTCACCGACCGCCGCTAACACCCGTGGCCTCGACGGCGACATAGCTGGGCCGCCCCGCAGACCACACACAGACAGCGAACGCCTTGCCGCTGCTGGGCGGAAGACATCGAGGCGCCGACGCCAGCGGTCATGATCACCCAGCTGCAGGGCACAACTACCATCAAGGAGCTCGATCATCTTCTCGCCGTAATCGGAGTTCCGCCACAAGATCGCGGAGGTACTTCCACCGCTACTACATCCCCGTCGCTTCGTAGCCTCCGTGACTTCCCGCCGGGAGAGAACGTTTACCATCGAGGCGTAGCAAAGGCTTCCACCTCCCCAATCGCCCTCGGGAGGATCAGCGTTTCCCAAGAAGCCCCTTCTTCCAAGCGCCCGACGAGCGGATCGAGGTGCCACCGTCCTCCCTTCGACAACAACGGCGACGCTTCTTCCGCATCGACAACATCACCCGTTGGCGCCCGTGGACAAAGGAGAGGTCCAGGACCCCGTCACAAGACACCCAAGGATCTTCCCCATGGCTGCCTCGACTTCACCGTCCGCCACCTACGTCACTTCGACACGCCCATCGCAGGCAACTTCATGCAAAGGTGACAAGGTCGCTACTTACACCTACACGCTCCACCTCCGACCGCCAGATGCTCGAGCCGTCGGGGCACCCTCGCCCGTCAGCGCCGTGCATGCGCTGAACGTCATCTCGTGCAACCCCCCACCAGCCTCGTTCGCACTACTTCCGGCAGCTTTCCACTCGACTCTCCTTCTCCGACAAGGACCCAAAGATCTCGTAACCACGACAACGACATGCGCGGCCCCCCGCCCTCCTACTGGCCCGAATTGTCGCCTCAGACGACGCCTTTCGCCACCACTGGTGGGTTGGGCGGCACGTGATGCGCCCGCCGCTCGAACGTGGGAAATGTCATGATCCGCATTGGGCCGCCCGGCGTGGCTAATCGGCCAAACGCTGGCCGCCGGCCCAGAGGGGCTGGGACGCCAGGTGGGTGGCCGGCCCCTACCACCGCCGCTCCCCCTCCCCCGCACGACTTCGAGTCCGCTTCGCCTTCAAGTTAGGATTATCTTAGGTAATTTTGGTGTGCAAGGCTATCTTATCTATAAGGGAGACCCTTATTAGGAAATAATAAAATAGGAAATTGCTTGTAAAAGGTATTCCACAAGATAAGGAAACCTTATAGCGATTGCTTAGATTACAAGTCCCACTAGTCGGGCTATATAAGCAAGACATGTAATCTCTAGGGGACAAGCAAGAAAATAAAAATATCTCTTTGCCTTCGCCCCCGAGCCGCTCCACTTCGCCCAAGGCACGCGCCCCCACCGTTGTCGCCGCGCCCTCCTGGCCGGGGCGCGCCAACGCCGCGCCCCCACGCCTGCCGCCACCTCCATCATCGCCCTCCTCCCCTTCCCAACTCCACCCACGTGTCGGCTACGCCCAATCTAATCGGAACCCGACAAACATGTGGAAACAAGAGTTGTTTATTCAAAATACAAATATGAAAATGCCATATTTAGGGAGAGAATTATCTGGATGGCCATGTGAAACTCAGTTATAAGTTCCTTGGCCCTGAAAACTTTGAATTTTTTTTATGGCCCTGGGTTCCACTTCATTGCCCTCTATGGAACTACCGTCAAGTTTTGATACTAACACCGCTCCATAATTCGACCAAGTACCTCTATGGGTAAAATGTGTTGATTCCTTGTAGGCCCTGCGGTTTCATCTGCAGATTATCCCTATGATACTGAGTATTTTATGTTTTATTTTCACATTAAAAATTTTTCCACATTATATTAAAATTTGCATATAAATTTGTTATGCTAATATACATTGAGAAAATGTTTGCAACGCATGTCACATATAAGTTTTTTTTTCGAAAACATCCATATTGACGTGTTTCATTAAGAGAAATTAGAGTTTTGTTACATACAATACAGATAAGTGTTCTGCCAAACCTGTACCATTTGCTAGCGGGTGATAAATTTACATTACCAATGTCCAAGAGTAAGGTAGAATTAGATTGATGAGACAAAAATCCATATGCTTTACTGTTGAAGCCTTATGTATGCACAAGTTTATACACGCCCAGACTTGCATACCTTCCAACTGGGATGCATTGATCCACTGGAAAGGTGTTAAGAAAACTTTTTTAGGGTCATTGTCAAGGCACCGAGATTTAATGCTCACATATCGGAGGTCAGATACTCTCAAAAATTTGGGTGATTTAGATGCCAACTAGAGGTTGTGTGGATAATATGAGGTCCATAACATGATATATTTTCATCCACACTGTAGTCATTTCCAGGAAAAGTGCTAAGCAAAGTATAGCAACATCATCGGGGACACAAATTGAAGTTATTGCTTGTTATGAGGCAATAGGGCAGTGCAGGTGTTTTGCTTTTTAAGAATTTTGCCTTTCTCAGCTAGGCCCAAGAAATTTTAATAGCATTTCAAAACCTCTTACTATGTATTGTGACAACTAGACTGTTACTATTTTCATTAACAACGAACCAACCGATGGATCAAAAAATATATAGACCTAAAGTACTATGTTGTAGGATAGAATCTAGATCAGACTATTAATGTTAAGCATATAAATACTGAGATGCTGCTTTTTTTGACAAAAGAGATGCTGATTGTGGATCCGCTTCCAGAGGGCTTACGATGCAACCTATTTAAACAACATGCACTTTAGTACCGATTTAATGGAAAGTATCCGCGCAGGTGCGCTAGTAGGATAGCATAGCAGCGCACAGTACAAGCGCACACACAGTAGTACACACGTGCGCTGTTTTGTATTATCAAAAGTCATGTATTTAATTATGATTCATACTTTATCAGTACTTTAATTTATCATATCTATAACTCTTATAAGAGATCCCACTAAATTTCCTCCCAGCGAGCCTCGCAAGGGACGGCCACTCGAAGAACTGGTGGCGCTAACCGAAGGTTAAGAAAAACTACGTACCGAGGCTTAAGAAACGCTGATGCGTCGTGGGGTCGGTGTTAGTCATGTCATGGGCCGGGGCGTCTGGCCTGGCCTTATTCCCGTTTCGGTTCCGGCGTCGTCCAGAACCCTTTCCGCCGCCGTAGTAAAGGCAGGACCGTCCGCCT
The DNA here is from genome assembly GCA_015847255.1 of Hyparrhenia diplandra. Classification (NCBI taxonomy): domain Eukaryota; kingdom Viridiplantae; phylum Streptophyta; class Magnoliopsida; order Poales; family Poaceae; genus Hyparrhenia; species Hyparrhenia diplandra. Next base: position 10,147 of record JADLZK010006654.1, read on the forward strand.
CCCCGTCCACTACAGAGAACCCACCGCGTCAACCACTGATGGCCTTCCTTCCGAGCCCCGCCTCCATCCCCGTCCCTCCAGCGCGTTCACAGTAGGCGCCGCCGCCCCATCTGCCCATGGATCCGAGAATCGCAAGGCGCCGCAGGGCCGTAATATCATCCGAGTCCCGGAGACGGCGTCGCCGGCTGCCGAAGAACCCGGCGTCGGAGGCGGCGGCGGAGGTGATGGGGACTACGAGCGGCAGAGCGCAGCGAGGATCCGGAGAAGATGAGTGGATATAGCTCGGCATCCTCGACCCGCATCAACCTCAGCCAGTTACGGCTGCCGCGGCCTTCGCGAGTGGGAAGTGGGCAACGAAAAGCCAGTGGAGCTGGGGTCCGGTGACGCCGTTAGGTCAAGCCTCGCGTTGCCGCCCCCTCGCGAAGGTCGCTCAGGTAACGGAACGGACGGACCCATCTAATCGGCTTCTTTGATGTGCGTCCTCATTATTGCTTTCTTGGATGCATGCGGGTGGTTCTTTGCCCCGGATTCTGAACGAGCACAAGGATGATCCTGAGTCTCGAGACGTGAAGCCTGCCACCGTTCTCTTCTTCTCGGCAAGCCGCGGCGGCCGTTGCCCCCTCGCCGATTCAATCAGTAGGTTGATACAGAGGGAGCCGCAAGGGGGACGGAGATGCCGACGCTGATGAAGTTGTACAGCATGGAGGAGGCCGCTCCACGACACGCCCGACGACTGCTGGGTCGTCGTCGACGGCAAGGTAGCTCCGCCGTGGTATCGCCCCCTCATTCGCCCTTGCTTCTCGTAGTTAGGTATGTAGGTATGCTATGTTTGGTAGGTAGAGATGTAAACGCGTGTGAGGGGAGGCGATGTGGCTCGCATTATGTTCCATGGAATGCCCAGAGGCCTTTGCTGGCTGAAACGCAACTCCATGCCAACAGAAGAAGAGTTCTGATGACGACAAAGATGGTCAGAAGCAAAAGTCTGTGATATAATCTGATTGCCAGTGGATGATCAAGCGAACAAGGATGCTGGGTGTGTCACTCCATCTTCTAAGCCATCCTCAAGGAAGAGAAAGTATGTTGATGAAGCCCTGACTGCATTGCAAGCAGCAGTCTGATGGTGACAAAGATGATTGCAGAAGCAAGTCTGTGGTGACATCTGATTGCCAGGATGATCGAGCGAACAAGGATACTGGGTGTCACTCCATCTTCCAGCCAATCATCCAGGAGAAGTATGTTGAACGAAGCCCCGATCAGCCAGGCAGGCTGTGATCTCGCTCAATATGTAGTAGATTCTCAGAGACCTATCAGATCAAGGTTCCTTTGATTCCAACGCAAGCAGCACCAATGACTGCCTCATTGTTTTGCAGATGAAGTGAATCAGGATACATAGTACCTTCAGTTTAAAAAAAACAAGTTCAGATTCAGTAGTTGTCCCATCATTTGACCGCACCAACCAAAGGTCGCTTTGAGATGTAATAATTTGATGAGCTTACTCTTTCTCTTGGGTTCAGGCTTTCCGGCATAAAGTGGGCAACTGGTGCTTTTAGTTTGAAAATTAGAACTTCTAATCCAGGGAACTGAATTTGGCTAAGTTTGAAAAATATTCTATCACACTAGCATGTTGCTCGTGATAGTATTTTGCCACTATTACTGGCATAGTATTTGCATTATCTTATCTTTGAGTTTGTAGGTCAGTAATATAATTATTAATTCAAGTGAATTTAAGCTTTTTGTTTGATCTATGTGAAACCATAAATATGATGCCTGAATATTTAGTTTAAAATGCTCAGAATATTCAGAGGTTTTGTTTTCACTTTCCATTTGTTTATAAGGATTCACAGTTTGATGATTTGTTTCTCTTTTCTAAGACTTATATTGTCTCTTTCAGATTCCAGTTTATTTGGATTTGCTCTTATTCAGAGTAGAGTTTGATTTGACTTTGTTTACATTGCTTTATTTCACCATTCTTTGGCAGCACCAGATCATCTCATCTGCTCTTTCTCTTTGTGCAACAACAGAGCAGTTTATTGTAATGATTATAAGATTAGAACAGCAGGCACCTAGCTCTCGGCAACAATCCTGCTGCAGAGACTTAGCTAGCCGCAAACAGAGCAGTTGTACTTTTGGCAATCAGGTGTTAAAGGTAAGCAGTGTGTTTGGCATTCACGGTTGGCTGCGCATTGTTCAGGTAAGATCTTTGTGTGATTTCATCCATGACTGTCCATGGTCCGACAAATGGAAATATTCATTGAGCCTTTTGAGCACGCCCTGCATGCTTCTAATTTCGGTAGTGATTTTGTGAGATTAGCCATGGTACAACTTGGACTATCTATGATCATGTAACTACTACTGCGGCCGGCGTGCACTACAACTTCTGAAACTTTTAGTAGAGCAAATGTGTAGGATGTTTTTATTCTCATTCCAGATGTGTTACCTGTTCAAAAAAGTGAGTTCTGAAGTGTTACAGCTCCATGCCAAGCTTATCTATTTGCCTAATCTGTTTATCAAGCACCATTTTAATTAGTACAATGAACCATTGGTCTACAGATAAAGGATAGCTCTTGCTTGCTCTGAAAACGAAACGGATATTGTATGCCTCCCACTACTTTTATAAGGCGGTGCCCCGTAATCCTAGCTTTCTTGATTGCTTCCATGGTGGTTAGTTTCAGGGTTGATCAATGGAAGTGAGTTTGGTCTCCAATATTCACTGTTTAATGTTCAGAGTTGGCTAAATCATTAGAAATCCTGGGCCATAAATGAAATATGATGCCTCACGTTGCAGATTTGTAAGGATATTTCTCTATGATGATTATTGTGAGCTCTTTTTGAAATTCTAATTCAATTATTGTGCAGCTTCTTATGTCATGGAAAAGAGGAGGCCTTAACTCTTTTGTGTTGATCGTGAGGAAAAACTCTCACTGTGCTTAATCCTACTCAAATTCCTGATTGGTGTGAAGATATAGAGCATGTTTGGTTACAGGACATCAAAAGCCACGCCACATGTGTGGGTGTTTAATGTTTGGTCTGTGCAACGAAGTTAACCTTTTTTGTGTTGATCGTGAGGAAAAAACTCACTGTGCTTGATCCTACTCATATTCTTGATTGGTGTGAAGATATAGAGCATGTTTGGTTACAGGACATCAAAAGCCACGCCATGTGTGTGGGCGTTTAATGTTTAGTCTGTGCAACAGTTGCTTACAAGTTACAATAGTACTTAGTATTTTTTAATTTCAAATTCCAAACTGTATAGATGCAGAACATCGGCAGATTTTGTCTTTCTTTTCTAATTTGTTTATTCAAGTGGAGGCTCTAGCCATTGGTAGTTTTTCCCTTTGCATAAGCTATCGTTGATTCCCATAGAAAAATCTTTTTCTCATGCAGCTTTCTATAATAGGCTTTCTCCCATATCCCTATCGTGCAGAAGATATCACAATTTTCTTTACGATGATCAAGATTTTTTTAATTCCCAAGAACTAACTAAAGATTTAGCTTCCCTATTACATGCATGCCACCTCAGCCACCATGTCCCCATTAACTAATTTTATTCCCATGCACCAGTCCATTCCTCACCAGCCACTGCGCGTATCACTAGTGAGCCAAACCGTCTCTTATTTGAGCTATAAATGTTGCATAATTTAAGCACCATATGCGACTGTACCGTCATGTCAAGTGGATTTTTATTCCGGCTGTTGAATTTCCTCCAAGGCTGTTGGTTCTCCTCCAACTGAGAAACACCTCTTAATAAATTGGTATAAATCACCACCATTGTTCCGCCCTCCACAGCATGCTTGGTTGCGTTCCATCTAATCAAGCTCTACAAGCATTTCCGTGAGATGGGATACAAGAGGTGCTCAAGAGCAAGGGGATCGAATTCGACTGGAGGAGCCGCATAAAGAACAGGGTGCCGGATTTGTAGGAATCCTGGCAGGGCAGGACGTTGGAAGGGAGTTAATTCTGGTGTCCAGAGCGGCGCCAGCAAATGCAGGTCACTGCGTTGTGCAATCCTACTATTTTGATTTGTGATCGATTTGTTCATTTCCATCCCTAATTTTTTCAGATAAGAGACATGAAACTACCGATGTGTCGGCCTGATCAGATGCAACAATTTTCAGAGATGCGATTTCTTCTTCGGCTGATTTGGTATTTGGCTTTTGGTTTGATCATACTTTGCTTTGTATTTCCTTGAATTGATGATTGCAATGTTGACAATCCTTTTATTCGCATGCATCTTGTAACACTTAATCTCTCGTAGGTTACAAATTTAAATACACGTTGGCAGGTTGCACTGAGAAGATGATATGCCAAATGCAATTTACCTAATGCTGCCGTTTAATGAAGCTAACGAGGTGAAACGCGGACCAGCATTAGCAACCCGATCAACGGCAGCAGGTACCAAGCAGCATCCCAAAATCCTTCAAAACTTGGAAGCAAGCTTATCTTTTTAGTGATTGGCGGTGAAACAATTCAGTATCGGAGCTGGAGTCTGTTAGGGGGCGGCGTGAGGTTGAAGATGACAGCGGCGGTGGCGCAGTGCTGCTTCTCTTCTTTCTGTTTTGTGCGAGACAGAGAGTGTGATGGCCTGGCGCCTAGGACTTGGCCACGGCCTTCCAGCAATGGCCCAACAAGACGCCCAATGTCCCCAGCCTTAGGAGAGCAGGCAGTGTACTAACTGTCTTCTTTGATAGAGTTTGATTAGTCATGTAGGTTGCTTACTAATTGTCTGATTCAGTTGATTAATTTTGTTGATTGATTTGATTGAAAAAGCTTCTTTGGTAGTAATTGTCTTCAGTATTGACAGATTCTTTTATTTTATTTCTCTATTTAAAACATGTATTATTTGATGGAAGAACGGAAGGGTAAAGGCCATAAAAGGTGTGTAGTGGTTTATATGCAGGTCCCAAAACTGAAACCGATATGTTGGAGTACTATTCTATCAATATGTGTGCATTTTGTTTTTTACAAAGTTTAAGAATTGTGGCGGAGTACCTGTGAGAAGCTGCAGAATAATGTTTTTACAGATTCTATGTGAGTAACTAGACGCCTTCCATTTGCCATATATCATATACATGTATTTTTCTTTATTAAAATATGTATTTGAACAATGAACATTTTTTGTCACATCCGTTTTCAGTCAACGCGGTAGGAAGAACGGAAGGCGTGACGTAGCTGAAATCATCGAACAACGAGGCGTGGACATCGGCGCAAGCGGCGACATCGGCAACGCGGCGGCTCATGAAAGCGGGCGGGGGGGAACAGCCGGGCGGCGCGGCTGGTGGTGGCGCTTGGTGGGAATGGCCGGTGGCGGCGGCGGCTAAGAGGATTTGGAGAGCAAGGTAAAACCTAATTATTTTCTTCTTGATTGTCTCACGATAGTTGCCCCCATATTTATATGAGGGGGTTTACAATTGCTAACGGGCTAGGCCCATTAGTCTTTTCGACTATCTTTAATTTAATCTAATAATTATAATAATAAAGCTAAATAATAATTAAATATTCAGCCACTCCGCTTATCTCGGGCGACTGGCCGACCGAGTCCGACATCTCTCCCCGTCGGGAGATTCAGCTCGTCCTCAGCCGGAAGTCCGGATAGATTTTGTTGAATAATTCAAGATCTTCTCATGACGTATCTGCAGCGGGTTTGTTCTTCCATTTGATGAGCACTTGAAGCTGACCATGGCGGACTCTTGTTTTGAGCATTAATTTAGGTTCGGGGACCGGTGTGCCATCGTGAATCCTAGGTAATTCCCGAATATCTCAGTAGGTATCTCCCCACGGTGTGGTTTGAGCATGCTGACATGAAAGACATTGTGTATACGGGTTCCAGGCGGCAGATTCAATGCATATGTTACTGAGGTAATGATCTTGCCGATGTGAAGGGTCCAAAATATTTAGGAGAGAGCTTGCCTTTGTGTAAACGGATATTGTTGCCACGTAGCGAGATAAAAGTTTGAGCCAAACATAATCACCCACTTTAAATTCTGTCCGTTCAGTATGTTTAGCATCAAAATATTTTACGGTAATAATCCCGAGACAACCGCAAACGAACCTTTGTCCGATTGAGAAAAATATCCTTGAGTTAGTAAATCATCCACAACTGGTAATGTTGTCTCACCCGGATGATAACCACGAATAGTAGGGGGATCACGCCCATACATAAGTTTGAACGGTGTTGTTTTGGTCGATGCATGATATGAAGTATTATAGCAATATTCAGCCCAAGGTAACCATCTTACCCAATCTTTTGGTTTGTCACCCGTCAAGCAACAAGCAGATACATCGTAATAATTTTATTGACTGACCTCACCGGCCATCGCTTGAGGATGATAAGCCGATGTTGGTGACAAAATAATGTTGGATAGACGGAAAATTTCTTTGCCGAATTGACTCATGAAGATGACATCCGTGTCACTAACCATCGATCGCGGCAAGCCATGTAGTCTAACAATCTCGAGAAAAAATTTCGAGCTACGGGTTGTCGGGATACGGATGAGAAAGGGGTATAAAGTGAGCATACTTGGATAGACGATCAACCCATCGTTAAGATTACCGATTTAGATCCAACTTTCGGAAGAGCTTCAATGAAATCCATTGAGATATTCTCCCGGATCTGCCTCGAATTGGTAAAGGCTGAAGAAGCCCAGAATTTGGATGAAGGTGTTCGGTTTTTTTGTTGCGTTGGCAAAACCAAACAATCATTCACAAAATCTGTGACAATACGTTTATCATGTTTGACAAAGAAGGTCCGACGGAATCGATGCAATGTTTTCTCAGATACCCTCATGTCTTTGAATCATGAATTGCATGGAGAATAGTCTCAAGATGTTTAGACGATTGGGAAAGCCATACCTTTTGTTGAACAAGATCAATCCATTGCGAACTTCCCATGCAGTCCTTACCGTTGATTATAGAATCAATAAGGGCTATAGCTTCATCATCAATGCAATTTCCTCCTCGTAGAATGATCAAATAATCCCAATTGAATTTCCGAAATAGCCATGAGGGAAGATTCATCTCGTGTTACGACGATAATGCGTCACCCACCACATTTGATTTACCGCTTGTACTCCACAAGAAAATCATAGCCAAGTAATTTGCTAACCCATTGATGCCGCGGAACTGTGGACAAGCGTTGATCTAAAATGTACTTAAGACTGTAATGATCCGACTTTATAATAAATGGGCGGCCCCAAAGATATGGTCGCCAATGCTTGACCGTCGTTACCATCCCTATGAGTTCTCTTTCATAAGCAGCTAACTTTTTATACTTATCGGACATCGTTTGCTAAAGTAAGCAATTGGACCATTACCCCGATGTAAACAACACCCATACCGCACCGCACACGCATCACATTCCACCACAAATGATTTATTAAAAAGTCCGGAAGTTGGAGAGAACCGGTGCTGATGATAAAGTCCTCTTTAAGGTGCTCAAAAGTCATTTGTTGCCAAGGGTGTCCATGAGAATGAATCCTTCTTAAGGAGATCGGTTAAAGGGACGTGCAATTGTACCATAATCCATTATAAACTTTCTGTTGTAACCAAATGAAGTCCCAAAAGCCCTCGCAATTTCTGAGAGTTGTGGGGAGCGCCAAAGCGCTGACGGCCTCAATTTTTCCGGGTCAACAGCCACTCCAAAGATCCGATATAATATGTCCCAAATAACCCAATTGTGATTGACCAAAGAGGCATTTAGATTTCTTTAAGAAGATATTATGAGATGCTAGTACCTTGAAAACCTCTTCCACATGGTGTAGATGCATGAGCATCAGATTTGCTAAATATCAGGATATCATCAAAGAAACCAAAGACAAACTTAAAAAAACGGTCCCAATATATCATTCATCAAAGCTTGAAAAGTTGAAGGTGCATTGCATAATCCAAATGGCATGACCAAAAACTCAAAGTGCCCATGATGAGTCACGAAAGCTGTCTTTTCAATGTCCGAAGGGTGCATTCGCATTCGGTGATAGCCTCGGCGAAGATCTAATTTGGTGAAGAATTTTGCACCTTCTAGTTCATCCAATAATTCAAAGAATAACCGGTATTGGAAATTTGTCTTTCAAGGTATTACTATTGAGCTCTCGATAATCAACACAAAAACGCCAAGTCCGATCATGTTTTTTGACAAGAAGGACGGTGATGAGAATGGCGGTGCTATACCGGATGATACCTTGATGAAGCATGTCTCGCACATTGTCGATTCTAGTTCATTTTTCTATATCGAGGGTAACGATAGGGGCGAACGACAAGTGTTGAGTTGGATCCTTAAGATGAATTCTATGATCATAACGCCTTTGAGGAGGGAGCCCCGAAGGCTCTCGAAAAAATTTGTTAGAATTTGCATAACAGAGGATCCATTCGCACGCCGAGAAAGTATATGAATACCGGTTGAGAATCGTCTCTTTAGAGAGGTCGTGCCATGTGATCGGCCGTCCTTTCCGCCGTTAACTTCATAATAAGTTTATTAAAATTCTAGACAATATTTCCCAAAGAACTCGGCTGGGCCCACACCCAAAAAACAACATCATAGCCTCCTAATTTGATTTGAAGAAATATGCTTTTGAAGCTTTCGGTAGCAATAGAAAATTCAATATTTTCATACCTCCCCACATTTGTTATGTGTTGGCCATTGGCGACAAGAACTTTGAGCGGACGGTGTAAAGAAGAACTTTGGAGGCCAGGTTTCATAGCCAAATCGTAATCCGTAAAGTTGTGTGTTGAAACGAGAATCCAAAAGAGCCAATAAATTGGTGCCATTTATATTGATAATTAATTACATGGTAGGACAAGTGGATATGCCGGTTAAACCATGAACCGATATTTGAATATCTAAATATCCTTGTGCGTACCTTTGAGTTCTCGGCTTCGACGGAAGCTGTATAGAGACGTCTAGTAAGTGCTATGGACGTATGTCCCAATATCAGGCGGTTGATGTAGTTGGGCGCCGATCCGAATCAGAGGTGCTAACCCAACAATATAAAGCATAGCCTGTTGTTTTGGGGAGAGGTGTTGTACCTTGTTCGTTCTTTGTGAACGTATTGGTGTACTGTCCAAATCTCCGCCCGGGCGTGATCTTTGTCGGATCACCAAGATGATTGTGTAGAGAAGTTCCAAAAACGCCGGTAATAGCTGCAGAAAAGTACCGCCAAGTTGGTTGACCGACTTCATTTTCTCAACGAATAAACCAAGATAATGCGTTTCCTAGGAGATGGAATGAAGCGAGCCAGACCGGTGCAGATTAATAATTCCTTGAGCGAGAAAAAAATTTATCGTGACTTGCGTACCAATGAGAAGGGTCACCCCTTGCCATCATACTCGAAAAAAAATAATTTAATATTATTGCTGGTGCGCCTGGGGATTTTTCTCGTGAGAATTTAGGTGGAAATTCGAGTAATTTCATGGGAATTTCGTATCAAATTCAAGATGAAAATTCGGAGTGTCCGCCGGGCCGTCGGATGGAGGAATCGGAGGTGCGGGCGGATGGAGGGCTCATCTCGTGGCTCACTGATTGAAGAGAGCTTGAGGCGGGATGTACTTAGCTGGTGATGGGGCTGAATCAGCCTCCCCGCTTTTGGCCTCCATGGCTTTGGTCGCCATGGCTTTGGCCTCCACGGCTGCGATGTACTCGTCGATGATCTGTTGAAGTTCGGCGGAAGATTTGTCCCTTGTGCGTGCCATTGGATCGGCGGTCTCCGGATACCAACCGTCACATCCCGTTTTCCGATCCAACGCGGTAGGAAGAATGGAAGGCGTGGACGAAGCTGAAATCATCGATCAACGAGGCGTGGACATCGGCCTTGGCAGTGGCGGCGTCGGCGGCCCGGCTCATAAACGCTGCGCCAGAGGCGGCTGCGGCGGGGCTGGTGGTGGCGCCGCGGCTGATGGCGTGCGGCGGTCGCGGCGGCGGCGGCGGCTAGAGGAGCCGGAGAGCAAGGTAAAAAACCTAATTATTTTTTGTTGATTGTCTCACGATAGTTGCCCCCCATATTTATATGAGGGGTTTACACTGCTAACGGGCCGTGCCCATTAGTCTTTTTCGACTATCTTTAATTTAATCTAATAATTATAATAATAAAGCTAAATAATAATTAAATATTCAGCCACTCGCTTATCTCGGGCGACTCACGACCGAGTCCGACAATTTTGTTAGTCTTTACCGAAGATGGACCATTGATTTCCATTAACATTTCCAACCAAAATTTTAAAGAGATAAATAAGAGAATATTTCTCCCCAATGATCATATACATCACATTCCCCTTCATACCCGGCAACGCGTGCGGGAGTCCACCTAGTTAACTTTGTAATGGTAGAGTCAAGAAATTATATAATTGTGGCCTATGCCAAATTATAAAACTTTGTCTTTGCTAGAGTAAAAACTTCGAACTATCACATTTTAAACTTTGTACAACTAGGTTCAAACCCTAATCTCAACAAACGCTCTAAACCCTAATCTCAATAAACACTCTATATACTAATCTCGTAGACGCCCCGCACCCTAATCTCGCGAGACGTCCCGCACATCTTAGTAGACGCCTAAACCCTAATCTCAATAAACGCCATGAACCCTAATCTCAACAAACGATAATAAACTAACAATATATTAATAATATACTAATAAAATACTCATTGATCACTAATCTCAAAGAAACTTCTTGAATCCTAACCTCAAGACACGCCCGAAACTTAATCTCAATAGACGATCTAAACCCTAATCTCAGCAAACACTCTATACTAATCTTAGCGTGCTCCCTTCACCATAATCTCGGCCGACACCGTGAACCCTAACTGAGTAACGCCATGAACCCTAATCCCAACAACGCCATGAACCCTAATCTCAGCAAACGCCATGAACCCTTACATTTTAAAGTTGAGTGGGGGAGAAAGGGGAACGATCAGTGCGTGAATAGGGCCGACGCACCGTTTGAATTGGCTTCGGACAAGGAAACGACAAAAAAGAAAGAAAACACGCAACGACCCCCGACAGGCTGCAAGGCCAAGAAGCAAGTCCTAGCGCGTGCACCAAATAACATTTGGGGTAATAGGACCGTATAATCCAAATAAGTAACAAACAACTTCAATTAATTATATATTAAAAGATATATCAATATTTATGGTACACAATTAGTATAATTAGAAATATATTTGGATCTAGTTTTTAAATATTTTTTCTCAAAAATATAAATGTTGCATGCATTTACTACAAATGAAGTCACACTTGTGGCACACCAACAACAACATTTATTTAGGGACAGTGTACTATGGGTAAATAGGGTTCCAGTGTCAATTAGTGCTATCAATGACATATTGGTTTAGTCTTGTTGTCTTGAGTGTGAATATAAGAGTAAGTCGAACATTAGTTACATAAGAGCAAGTATTATAATTTAGCCTTCAACCGGCTACAACACTTGCCACATCACATACAACCTAGTATATAGCCAACTCATCATACAAATCGGTTGCACTAGTGACCATAAGTATTTAATGCTTATGTATGCGCCTCCATATCCAAAAAAGCTTGATGTTTAGGATAAGGTTTGAGTCAAAACATTGGGAATATAAATCATCAATAATTTTTACGTTGTTGAGTTTGTAAATGTGAAACCTATATGAATAGATTTGTCTTGAAAAATACTTTCATAAAAATATAAACATTGGGAATATACTATTCGATAAATATTTTTATAATAACAAAATGTCAAAGTTGTGTTCGAGACCGTATCGTTGTCCTAAACGTAAGTTTTTTTGGGTATGGCGAGAGTATGTAGATCTCATAGCAGCCCAAACAGCCTTGGTGGGGAGCCAAGCGCTCCCCAGGGAACGGGCTGCATGGTGGGATTTCGCTTCGGCCGAGAGTTGTTACCGGGTCGTTTTGCTTTTTTTTTTTCTCTCCGCCCAAATCACCTTATTTCTCTAACGTGGCTCTATTTAGCCAGGTAGAGTAAGCCTTATAATACTTGCTCTAAGTGCATTAGCCGTTCGATGGGAGAATGTTATAGAATGAAGAATGTGATCTCGGCTAATTCCCAAGATTAGTTATGAGAATTAATTAGGTCACCTGGTCCACATGTTAGATATGTCCAATCGATTAGATCTGTCATGATCAACGGCCACCCTTAGATCATAATAGGGTTTGCCCCCCTAGCCCACAATCTCTACAATATAAAGAATAAAAAGTAAGATTGTTTTTTGGTCTTGGTAAAATTTTTCAGGTCACCGTGACTCTGCCCGTGCGATCCCAATTCATCTCCGCGTGATCCCCGCCTCCCGTTCGACAAATATGGTAGTGACCTCCAATTAGGAATCTGCTCCGATCCAATCACATGCAAAGGCAGCGTCCAATCAATCATGAGATCTCCTATGGTGCGATCTCGCAGAGTAAAAAAAGGAAACTGTTGTTACCATGCGATCCCCGCCTGGTAGGACGCCATCAGCGCGATTCACTCTGGCAATCGTTGACAGGTGTGCAAAAACTGCACGCTCCTTGGCATTCACCCGGCCTCAATGAGACTGCCCCGAAGGATCCCACAGCACGACTCCTGCCCACGCCGCCGCCTCCGCGACGTCACCTGGCCGCCGCCCCAGACTCCCCGACGCACCTGGCCGCCGCCGCGACGCCGCCTCCTCGCTCGCTCCCGGCGTCCCCCGGCGGGCGTCATCCGGTTCCGGCGCTGCATGGCTGCCTCCACCTCACGTTCGCTTGGCCAAATTCGTCCCTCCTTTGCCTCCTTGAATCCACGCTCGCCCAGCCAAATTCATTCTTCTGTACATCTGTGTCATAGTAGATTTGATTTCAAGGGAATCTGCATTTTAATTCCCCATTTGCAGGACCAACATGGAGCATCCGGCGACCATCGATAGAACGGCATCTGGCCGGCGAGTCCGACTGGCGGGAGAAGCTGTGGCAGCCAACTGGATAGGCTGTGCCACTGTGAACGCCCGCCGCCCACCGCAACCGGCGCCGCCGCGAGACGCCGTCCCGGCACCCGAGCAGCAGGGACGAGGAGACCACGGCAGACGGTAGGCATGCCGCATGCACCGTCACGCACGTATGCCTTACCGGTGAGTTTGCTCTCGAGGATTTGGTGCTGGTTGCAGGATTCTGCGTCTGTTCGAATTTGGATTTCTCACGTGCCCAGATTTAGCCACGTTTGGTGAATGGACGTGCCTATGACCTGCGTGCTTTGCAGGGCGAGGTTTGCAAGGCCATAATATGCCTGGAGATCGTTGCGTGCAAGTGAGCCTGGTTTGCTGGTCAACTGTTCGATGAATTGCCCTTTGTACTGAATCTTCTGCTACTAGGTCCTGTTGTGACCGGTGTCATTTCGTTTGTTGATTGCTATGGTTCCAGGTGATTTTTTACTCGGCGGAGGCTGTGCATATGCGAGGATTTCTGAGAAGCCGTAGAATATACCATCTAATGCGCCCAAAATAGTCTTGGTGTGACGTATGCTTATCATCCCTGTTTTGCTAATCGATGCGTCAAATTCCTACCTTGATTACTAAAGTGAAATTTGCCCTTGTAGGACGACTTTGGATGTGTGTGAATTGAGCAACCAGTTTGCTTGTGTCAGGTTGATACCTTTTGTTCACAAGGATTGTCAATGTAAGTCTTGTCTCATGGCAGTCCGATTGCACTTGCATCAATATTTGAGGGCTTATTGATTCTGAATTTTTTCTTGACACCATGAATTGCAAAAAATGTCACTATGAGCTTCATTGAAACTATCCCCAAGTTTGCAAATTTTTTAATTAACCAGCAGGTCAATACAAAAAGTCAGTGCGAACTGCTTGTGACCTCAAGCTCTGAATTATCAGTATTGAAACTTCCTATCTTTGAATAATGGATCTTGTCAATAGCTGTTTTTGAAACCTTTTATTTTTCCCATCAAGATATATATTCAAACTATTATCATTAGTTCAGAGCTCAGATTTTCTACCTGCCATTCACACCTGATCGGTTATCCAGCTAAATTAATTCAGGTCCCTGTACTCAATTGCTTAAAATTATTGACAGTTCCCACTAATAAGTTAACTAAATTATACTGAAATCTTATAATTAAGCTTGCTGAAACAGAACCTTGGCAATGCAGAATCAAGTTAGCTCAGTTGCACAAGTGCTGCTTAAGGAGCATGGCCCTACTAATCTAGGGTTGACATTGCAGGTTTGTTTCCTAATCCATGAAACATTTTCACATCTGGTTTTCTAATATTTTCCTAATTTTTGATTAAAGCTCAGCTTATTGTAATTAATAAGCTGCATATGGTTGTGTTGTAGTTTCAGTCAGATAGCTTGTTTAGTGCTCTCTAAATGTTATTCAGTAGATCAGACGCTACCAATTTTCAGTCAGATAGCTTGTTTAGTGCTCTCTAAATGTTATTCAGTAGATCAGACGCTACCAATTTTCGAACTAGATTCAAGGCTTCTATCAGGTTCGAGGGAAAATGTGTTTTCTATTGCAGTCGTTAGGCAGCATTTTGATTATAAAGGTATGAAAATGTAGCCGCATCTTCTTTTTCAAAACTTAAGATCATTGTCTAAATTCTAGAAAGGTATGGTATGCTTATAAAAAAAATATATATATAATGCCCTCCATTGCGAATGGTGAACCGATCAATGGTAATCCAATCTCTACACTGCAGGCCTCGTCCACTTGGTTACCGATCACCTGAATGCCTGATAACTGGCTCCTTCCCAGTTCCCACTATGATGGTGAACATGTGTAAATACCATCACTTTGCAAATCGCTATGCTTGTTTGTATTTTATAGAAGAAATGTCATGGGGCATGCATGGTTGTGTTGTCTCCGTTCTATTCAAATTGCATGGTTCTTCTGTCTCCAATCTCTTTGTACAGCTCTATATATTTATAACAATTCATTTGATGATTACATGGTCAATGTGGAACCTAATTGTTACTAATCATATTTTTTTTTTCATCGGGCTTCTGAACCACCTTGTTTCATAAATGTCACTTTAATATAACAATTCATGTTTTTTAATTAAATGTCACTTTAATATTAAACTTTAATTTCATAATATTGTTATTCTATCATGCGAACCATGTTTATAGTATAAAAAATATAGTTGTCTCAGAAGAACGCACTTGGGTGTGCTACCTATTGTATTTAAAGTTTAAAACCTAAATTTTTATAACCGAACGCCCGCCGATGTGTTGAGGCTGCATACGGCTGAGGCCGTGTGGGCGGAGGGGTTGAGGCGCGGAGGGCCGAAGCTGTGACGCCGCTAGATGGTTGAGACGCTTGGATAGGTGCGCAGGCCATGACACCGTGATATAATAGATTTATGAGCCTGCGACACCGTGATATCTGCGGATCGTGTTACTTTCACAAAACTTACTTGTTTCGATTAAATGTCACTTTAATATCATTTATTTGATTTCATAGTATTGTTATCTTATCATGCGATTTCTTGCTTTTTATATAAAATTTAGTTATCCCAGAAGCAACGCACGGGCCCTTAACCAGTACATCTACAATTAAGAGGATGCGCCTCACCATCCATCCAATCAACTTGAGTCAAATCACAAACTGATAACTCAATCGCTGGAGGGTTTAGGAAGGTCCGATCCCCATCCAAGCCAATGTCGATGGCGTCTAGAAGACCACCACTACCCGGCACATCACATCCTACATAGGGTTCCCAAACCCTCGGCCGGTGATCCAATTCCATCTACACCACCACCAACGACTGCATCACCACAGACGCTGATGGCGACTGCCAATGCTGGTCCGACACATCTACATAGCATTTCCGCATTACGTTTAATCTGTGGTCATGTGACCGTGCACAACCTCGGCCTCGCAGGACAATAGCCCAGCTCCGAGGCACTCAAACATTCTGGGGCTTCGCTGCGACGGTCATCAGCCCACGTGTACCCCACTATGCTACAGAAATTCAGGAAGTGCAAGTGTTCGACAATAGCTTGGCAATATCATTGACACGCGACACACGCACTTGCAGCTCTTCCTTCTCTTTAATGAGCTGAGCAGCCTCATTTTTGTGGCGGTTCAGCTCTGCGCATTTCTGGACCAAGGCCCCTAGGCTTGACTCATTCTGCTTACTCAGCTCCTCGATCGTCTGCTTCTGGCCTGCGAATGAATTGCAAAATGAACATATTAAGCCTAGCCTAAGGGAAAACTCAACTTCAAAGACAAAACACCGTTTAACTACCTTTAATCTCATCTTTTGAGCTTTAAATTTTCTTCTACTATTTTGAATGCCTCCTGCTCGGCTTCCGTCATCCTTTCTTTTAAGAGCCTCCTGCTGTCTTCAAGTTCTAACATAATATAAAAAAAAGGAATATAATGCATTATTATGATGACTAAATGACCCGTCTTACAGATAGCATAGTATGAAATTCAATCTTACCTTTCACTTGTTGCTCCAGCATTATCTCCCTATCCTTAAGTCGTTTGTTCTCAATAACCAGCTTCTTTCCTTGTTCTAAAAGCTCAGAGGAGGTTGCCACACATGATGCAAACTACAGGAAAGAGAACATATGAAGAACAGATACTAGGATGTTAAATATCCATCATAATATCAAGTGCCTTGCAAGAAAATATCAGATCAAGTGTATTTGACGAATACATAAAGTTCTTGGCGCATCAGTTATACACAAGACTGAACTCGCCACTAAAATTCATACTTTTTGAGTATCCTTAATGAGATGGTTGTAGATGGAAACAAATCTTATCAGGGTCTGCAGTTCTCACTTCTCAGTTAACAAAAACTATACAGCAATGTTCAATGCTACTATCTATGTGCAGTGCAAAGTGAGGATGACCCTAGAGTGTTGCTCTGAATGTATACATTGATGAGTAGTCAGGCTCGTAGTATAAGTTGCACAAAGTTAGAATAATTCAGCAGGGAAAAACTAAACAGAAATCAGGTTGCACCTAAGAAGTGTATGGTCAGTTGAAGGTATCTGAATCTGGAACTGGCAATGCAATTGCAGCACGGATAGGATTGCTTTATCCTGAAATGGAATTCAGTCCAAACTTATTCAGCTAGCTCAACTTATTAAGCCCTCTTCCCACCTAGGATTGCAAGAGAAGAATTTCCTTTGTGCCAAAAATGTTATGGAAGAGTTGAACGCCTTTACAATATGAATTATTTGTACATATTGCAGAAAAAATAATTGGATAATGAACAGGCCAGTGCAGAGGTATCAGCATAAGGGATAGCAAATGAGTTTTATTTATGTGTGCTGGGTTTGTTGTGTTTATGTGTAAATCAGGCAGAGAATTAAACCATGATTCATTCAGCAGCTGGAGACTTAAAACTGGTGGGTAGACAGGAGAGAAATAATTAGCAAGTACTATATCTCAGAGCATAGTCTTGAGTTGGTAGATCCTAAGGCACCCCATCCCCGGGGTTTGTAGAGCCTATGGATCTGAGAGTGTAGTTCTGTGAAGAAGGTGGATGGCACTTCCACGTTTGTCGATGTGCAGGCAGCATCGGAACGGAAGAAGCTAGTGCTATGCATGGGGGGCAAAAATAATTGTTGTCCTGCTTAAGTTCCAACTGATACAATAGCTTTGCTTATGTCTAATCTAAGGAGATCCCCTAATCCTTCCAGAGTGTTTCAGCATAAGTCAAAGTCATGCATGAGGGCACACGATCAGGACCATTGTGCACCTCATGCTCCTCCCTTCTTCTTCCGCCTACTGTACCCCCGACACGGTCATAGTCTTTTGGGAAGTCCAGAAAGCAAGAAATGTCTGGGTTTTCACAGCATCTGGTCACAGGCATTGGGACGGACATGCAGTCGGTGGAGCATAGACAGAGCAGTTGTAGATGCAAGATTATTTTTGTAGCATGTCTCTTTCAACTATTTATTGGTTAGATGTAGTTGGTAGTCTTTTTTTTTTGTAAAATTTTGTGACTTATCAAGATTCCTTTGCACCAATTTTATAATGGACCTTCAAGCAAAATTCTTGAATGGATGGAACTTATCTTTTTTAAAAGTAATCACTAGGAAGCCTTTTTTTTGAGTTTTCCAGAAATAAGGGGCATATGAAAGAAGAGACAGTGAGTTAGCACTTACTTCACTCTGAAATTTCTGCATCCGCTCCCATATCACTTCACTGTTTACTTCCTCCCTATTATGCACTGGAATGGCAGCTGATACGTCAATGGCCTCCTGGTCTCTGACTATCTCAGAGCTAGATTGTGCAGGATCAACCTCCTCGCAAGAAAAAAATCACTAACAGCTTGATTAAGGAGTACATTCGACATGGAGTCCACAGCAACCTTAGGCCGTGAATCAACAGCATTGGCAAGCATGAACAGGGCACCGTTCCCTCGCCTGTTCTGCTAAAGAA
The DNA here is from genome assembly GCA_015847255.1 of Hyparrhenia diplandra. Taxonomy (NCBI): domain Eukaryota; kingdom Viridiplantae; phylum Streptophyta; class Magnoliopsida; order Poales; family Poaceae; genus Hyparrhenia; species Hyparrhenia diplandra. The sequence continues at coordinate 28,495 of JADLZK010006654.1, forward strand.
AGCGCTAGCACTGCCTCTTTTGTTGAGGAAGTCCCTTTATAGAACCATTGTCCAAAGACGACATCCTGCATAAATGATTTCAATCAAATACGGAAGACAAGGTTTTCTAAATGAATATTTTGCAAGAGTTACCTGGTCTTTTTAACAATGGAAAGCATTGAATACTTTGCCCTTCTCTGAGAACGAGATCGGGGGCAGAGGCCTTTCTTTTGGCACCAATGACAGAAAACATAGCTTTCGCCGACTCTGCTATTCTCCCCTCTTTAACTTCCGCAGGGCGCTCTGCATATTTTTGTTCTACGGCCCGGTTTGGAGAAGCCCCAGTTGTTATATTTGCTATGGCATCAAGATTCTCTTCTGGATCCGAACCTTGGAGTGGGAGAAGGGTCAATTTCAAGAGGTACCACAACCTTCCTGGCAGCAGCAGATTGCCTTGTGTATCTTCGTAGGGAGGCACGGCGAACTTGAGATTTATATGTGATCATGGAAGATTTCCTTGTCTTCATCGAAGCTGTAATCTCCTCAAGTGATTTCTTCTTAGCTTCTTGAGTTGAGGAAACATTTAGCAAACCCTGTAAATTGGAACAATTTGTTTTTTTATATTTAGTAATAAATTGGTCCAGTTGCAAGGAAAGCATTAGCAAACATCCTTTCACATAACTACTGCTATACTTACAATAGGTTGATTGGCATGGTCACTGGCTGATGCTCTGACCAGGCTGGTTGGAACATTAGGTTTATCTGTAGGATGCTTCGGAGCCATCTTCTTAAGATCTAGAAGGTAGCTCAGCTTGTTCTCGATGTCTTCCACAGAAAGATCTACATAAGAAAAAAATAAAAAAAAAAAAAAAAAACTTAACCAAATAAAAAAATGCTTCTTGTGCTAATTGAAGATTCCTAAATAGCCTTGATGGAAAGGCAAGAAATTTCTAAGTCAGAAAAAAAAAAAAAAAAAATGAATATTCTTCTTTACAAATAACACAAATACATCCATGTCTTCTAGACAAGGAAACTAGCATGTGTCTGTTTGGGTTCTTATACACTTATTTCTTCTCTAATATAATGATACACACCTCTCTTGCGCGCTCGAGAAAAAAGTGTGGTCAGTCAGATCTCAGATGTGAAATGAATATATGTAGGACTTTTGAACCAAGCCATAGCTGCTGACTCTAGACAAATTAACCAAAGAACTTACCATCTAGCTATAAGATAATATGCTGCTTTCTCCATATGTGTTTCACTATAGGGAGTTAGCATTGGGGCAATTCCTGCCTATCTTTTTATTTCCCTCACCTTACTGCTGTAGGTATGGCAATAGGCCACTTAGTCATGGCTCACCTCAGCCATGTAGAGTAGTTGGGGCTGATCTCAGCCCAGGTAGTAGTGTATCTTGTGTAGTTGGTAAATCTCTATCCTACTTGTATATATACCATATGTAATGAAATAGGGAAAGGCAGTTCAGTTTTTGCACTTGTATGTGCTGTGTTCTGTGCTCAACCCCTTCTTCTACCTCTAGCCAAAGGGGGTGTGTGTGTGAGGCCGGCTGGTTTCCAACACTAGTAACTTGATCTATTATGGATTGAACTAAAAGTAGAGTTTGCATCAAACAACTTTGGTGTTTAAAAGATCTCTATGCTATTGCCATCCAACTTACAATATTAGTAAAAATAGCAGCTAAACATACAATTTAAATAATGTAAAATTAAATGCAGTTAAAACATAAAGCAATTATTGTGTGTATAAGCATAAAGATAAAGTAAGAACACAGCCTCCATCAGAAGTACATTTCATTACAACTTGACTGAAATAAATGCATAAGTTGGAATTGTGACAGATTATGACGGAGGTAAAGTGCATGAAAGAAATATATGTTCCTTGCAGCCACAATGTAATTTTACTGGAGCAATTGTTTCTACAAACCGATAATAAGTCATAAGAAAATTCGTAAAAAAAAATAGCATATTCACCTTTATCTGAATCCCTGGTAGGATCTGACAGACCAGAATAATCACACGCCAAATGCGCCCTTCGGCGCAAAAGGGCTAATCCGGTGCTTGAGGTAATCGCGAACGATGTGTACACCAGTCAGGCCTTGGTTACTTAACTCCGTGATTTTGATGACCTGCATCTCCTGCTCACTGGAAAGAGGCAAAAAGTTCCTTCCAATTGTTTTTCTCCTCCAGTGCATCACACATGAAGGTCAAGCGACAGCTCTGTGGTACCTTGGCATAGAACCACAGCGAAACCCAATAGAACTGTGAGGCTTTCAAGTAGTACAATGGATAATTCTTCTTCATCCTGTCCCTGAGCCGAAGTAGACAGAGCCGAGTGTTGTCGTTTCGCCTTTCATATTGTGATAGAGGCTGTAGAAGTTGGTGAAGACCTCCACAGTCGGAGGCACCCCAGGTAGGCCTCACAAAGGTGGGCAAACATGCTCAGCGCGGTAATGGAATTGGGCGTCAGGTGAGACCACTCAAGTCTGTAGTGTTTGAGCACGCTGACCAGGAAATCGCTCGCTTCCAACCTCAGACCGCAAATTATGTGCGTCAGAGACAGGATAACAAACTGATCCTCCAAGGTGGATAGCCTCGGAGTCTCATCTTTGATGGGGGCTCGCCATTCGATCAGCTCGCCGGGATGGAAGGCGCCGCCGCCACACACTTCTGGATGGCATCCTCGCTGCAGGCTGACTTTCCCCACTCAAGATTCGTCATTTGCGGAAGGGATTCTGAAAAGGAAGACAAAGGTGACCGGATACAGGGGAACTGCAGAAACGCTGAAGACAAAGAAAATGGGGAACGGAATGCTCGCAATGAATCCTCACCCGTGGTCGCCGCTGTCCGATCTATTTCGCCACCGGCCGCCGCCAACGATTTCCCCTCAATCTCATCTTCCTCCGCCATCTTTCGTCAGAAGTGGAACAGCGCGGTGGAGCTCTCGTCTTGCCGCGGCGGCGCGCGGTGCGGACTGCGGAGAGTAGATAAGGCGCTGCTCGCTACAGCTTGCTTTGGATTCTAGAGGTCGCCACCGCACTGGCGCAGTGGCGCAGCACAAAGACAGAGAAAAGGGGAAACCCGAGAAGCCTTACCACGATTCTCTCTCCATTGATGTTTTGTGCAGCAGCCACCGGCTCGCCGCAGAGAGCCAGGGAGCCAGCCACAGTATTTAGGCGTCCTGTTCCACCCAAGGGGAAGGACTGCACCGGAGCAAAATTGAGCCCTGCCCGCCCGGTTTTGGCCCACCCATGGCCCGCCTAAGAACCGGGTTTTGTTCGAGGGACTGATGTCCCAAGTGAATATCTTACTAGCGGGCTATTTGCTTGGGTACGCTTTAGAGCCGTATAATCTAGTAGTGAATATGCCGTTGAGATGTGAGACACCTTCTTCTCCAAAAATTGGGTGGATGGAGTCGAGGAAGGAGGAACTGGTCATTAATGGGCGGGTGCATGCGCATGCCGAGCTCGGAGGAAGAGAAGTGGAGTGGCCGCCATTGAGGAAGAGGAGTCCTCCTCGAGCTTGGGTCCTTCCTGCCACCACCATGCGAGATCCGGTCCTACCCTCATGGCGAGAGTGCGAGCTCCACGTGCAGAGTGCGGTCCTCTGTCGTCACGTGGGCTGTGGCGTGGGGTGGAGGGCAAGGAGTTCCAAAGGCGGTCCTCCCTCCTAATGCTATCGCGCATAGGGCTAGGGGGCAAGCACCGCTCCCGACATTAGAGGACGAATGCTCACGCGGTCGTGTGGGCAACCGCCTCCCTCGGCTCGGTGTGTGCTTCGAGCAAAAGGTGTGGGGGTGCCGTGGTGTGATGCGAGCAAAGAGAGGGATGATCGGGGAATCGAATGAGATAATAAGAGAGGAGGAAGAAAAAAAAATTAATAAAATAACAAATGGCCCCACATGTCATTAAAATAACAAATGAGCTGGGCTTTTCATATAAAAAGTGGATTGCCCATCCAAGTTTGGCCCTAAAAATTTGGCCCGACTTGCCCGGTGAGACAGTCATGGGCTTTGAATTTGTTTTTAAGTAAAATAATGGACCTTTTCGCCCAACCTAAACTTGATCTGGCGCCAAAATGCCCGGGTCTAGAAAGGATACCCACCGTAACTTACCCCTCTTGTGTGCACCAGGTGTTACTCCTTGGTGATGTTAGTCAAGTGGAATCTTGTTTCGGACCATGTTAATAACGGTGCAAGAAAATTGGTTTATGTTGTGGGATTCACTTTTGCCCTTCTACCCTCACTGGTGTTGCAGAAGGAGAAGGGTCCAGGGTTTACCATAGGAAAGGACGTACTACAGTTAATGCGTCGTAGCGGGAAGAACAACAAATAAAAGTTTGATTAATTGGCATTCAATTGGGCGAACCACCATACTCGTGCACAATGTCGTTCCCCGGTATTTATAGGGGAACTCAGGGGTCGGTCCATTATTACACTTGGGTATAGACGTGCAAGACACCGACTTGTGGGCCCTCATAGGGGCAATTGAGTACAAACACTTGACAAGATAACATGGTAAAAACACCCTAGGAAACCCTAACGTCTTCGCCTCTTCGCCGCCTTGGGGCTTCCAAGGCTATGACTTGAATGAGGCCCCATCGAGGCGTCATGTACCCCTGGTGCGAGGCCTCGGCCACCGTCGACCCTCGCCACTCGTGGACCTGCGCAAAGAGCCAAGAGTGGTGACCACATGGTAGGCATTCTTGTCGTTGCTAGGTTTGTCAATGTCCGGACAACTAATCGCACTGCAAGGGTAGGATTGTATGAGAGGGTAATCTCCTATTTAGCCTTGCTACATTAGTAAGTAGTCTATTTCTATCTATGAGTATTGTCAATGATTTCACATTTATTATTGAGTAAGTGTTGTGTGATTGTTTTTATCATAAGTATACATATTTATTAATTATCTTTAGCCACCCCATGCCTCCTCCCTATGGTAAAATATAAACAATGATTGTTAGATTACTCCCCGTGAAATATCGTAATGGTATTTAATGCGTGCACTCACGGATTTCGCTTCACGTATATGTTCTTCTTCCAAGTATTATGATAATAAGTACCAACATGCATTTCTAGCATTCTTTGGTAGGGATGACAACCTAGTATTAAGGTGATGATAAGAAATGCCAACAAATTCTATATGACGTGGGTCGGGTGGAGGCTCTTTGCGGTTCATGTTAATCTCAGCGCAAGATATAGGGTGTCGGCGTTCGAGAACGGGGGGTGCCTCGGGTGCCCGGCAATAAAGAATTTATGGGCCGTGCCCCCTCCTCCTATGGCGTAGCGCAAGATGGACACGAGACACGGCGAGTTTATCACGGTTCAGCCAACGGGGCCCTACGTCCGGCGGGTGGTGTCTGCTCGTGTTACCTCGCGCTCAAAGGTGAGCTTGTAGTAGGGGTTACAAGCGGCGTGGGAGACACACCGGTCTCAAGCCCCACGATCGTGGTGGTGGTGGTGGTTATGCTTTTTTGTCCGTGCGGGGATCCCTTGCTAATGGGGCATTACTCTCCCTTTTATAGAGGGAAGAGGGAAGTAATGTTTACATATGTGGATGCCGGTGGCTAATTCGAGGCTATGCTCGTTGCATGCACGGCCGAGGGCCGGCTGGCTTGGGCGTTGTTTGATGAAGACACGCGTCCTAATCCGATGGCGGGCGTGCCGTTTCTGGTGCGGCCCAGGGGATGCGTGAGGCGTCCCTCACGTTCGCATGGCGAGGGCCGGTCAGGGAAAGCTGGGCGTGGCGTGTCATAAGCCCGAGGGTCTAGCCCGTCGTGGCGTCTTAGCGGCGTTCACGGGAAATGAACAGTGTTGTCCTGGTTTCCCGTCTTTGGCGGCGTAATATGTCACCGGTTCAGCCTTGTGTCCCATCGGTCGGATTTGGGAAGTGATCCGGCAGTCGATTTGGTAGGCGTGTCGATGGCCACGGGCGCCCTCGTCTGCCCGTGTAACCGCATTAAATGTAGCTGTTTCCCTTCCTTGAGGCGGAACCTCCACGCCCGAGGGTCTATGACCCGGGTGAGTGGGATGAGCCACCTCGCTCGAGGATGCGAGCTGGGTCTCCCTCGGGGCGAGGCGGAGTTTTTGCTCCCGGGTGGTGAGCTAGGCCACCCTCGGGCGAGGCGGAGGTCTCATCCGAGGGGGTGAGCTAAGCCACCCTCGGGCGAGACGGAGATTTGGGGTTGAATCCGAGCCTTAGGTTGGCCGATGATGGCGTGGGGCGCCATGGTTCGTCGTCTTGTAAAGGTCCCCGACCTTGTCCTCCGTGGCGTAGCGAGCTCTTTCGTCGCGGTGACTCCGGTGGGCAAGCGTGGGCCAACTCGTCTTCACGTGGCGTCGTGGCTCTTTGGCCTGGTCCACCGTCTATTTGGGCCGTCCTTCTAAGAGGGATGATAGCAGGCCGAGTTTTTCTGGGCCCCGACGGGCCGACGATTTTCGTTATATGAGAATGTCACGGGGCCCGATATTTAGGACCCGACAGTAGCCCAGGAGCCCCCGAGCGAGTGTGGACTCGCTCCCGGGGGTTGTGCCATTCTGCCGCCTTGTTTTTTTCTCGGGGTGGTTCGTCTACTATGGGTGCGCGAGCGCATCTGCTGGGTGTAGCCCCGAGGCCTCGAATGGAATAGCGGATTCCTTCGAGGTCTTTTTATACCTCGCATCGGGCAAGGCTGAAACAGCTCTTAAATTGCGCTTATTTGTGTGGAGTCTGTTCGGGTTTGCGTGGGCAGCCCGAGGCCCGCGCTTATGTGCGCAAGGTCGACCCAGGGCTTCCTCGACTTTGATTATACGCTCCTGTCGCCCTCCCGAAGGGAGGAGGAGGAGAGACACACCTCGGTGCCACGAAAGCCGACCATGGTGCACTCCGTTTGAAGCGTTGTAACGGGTCAGTTTAAGTGGGGTGCAGGTGCCCTCGCCGCCGAGCAAGGGTCGGCTATGTGATCTAGGATTCACCCCATGAGAACCCTCGGACCGCTTAGCGGATCCCGGGGTTTGACCAGGTCAACCCCCGAGGGCCTGTAGGCCTCCCACGGATGGGACATCTCTATAAGCGGCACCCGCGGGTCTTAAACACGTTAGGGAAATCCCGGGCCCCGGAGGGCCCGGGTATAGCCGATTGTGCATTTCCATCGTCCCCGGGTTCGGGTTATCGGGAGGCGTAGAAACCCATGTGGGCCCAGCTTCGCAACCTCTAGATCGTAGGATGCACGTTGACGTGCGCCAGCCCGAGGCTCGTTTGGTTCCGCCGGAGGTGAGAACCGTCATCGGACCGACTTTTTTGCCCCTTAGGGTCGGGCGCCTGCTTTGGATATGAACGGCCCGGACGGTTTTTTACCCCTAAGGGGAGACGAGGCGTCTCCTCGCCGCGCCCGAGGTGACGTGCGGTTCGATCCGATGGGACGCGGGCTCTGTGGCTTCTTGTCGGGGCGTGTCGAGAGCACCGTCAAGGTGCATTGTCGCTCTTGACGGCTCTACCCGCGGGCCGAGCCGTTGGATGAGCGGTTCTGTTTCATCATGGGCCGTTCATTCCAGAGTCGATTCGTTGCCCAGGGCCGGGCGGTTTGCCTTCCGTCCCTATAAATATGGGGGTCGCCGGGCAGCGGATAGTTGCTCCTTTGTTCTTGCCATCGCCTTCTTGCCTTCTTTCTTTGCAAAGCAATCGGGAGATAGAAAGAAAGATTGGGAGAGATTAAGGGAGAGATCCACTTGCCTTTGGCTCATGCGAACGGTGTTGCTGGTTGCTGTTCTTCGCCCCCCCGTTTGTCCATGGCGCAATCTGGTGGTGGTGACGGCGCGAGGGAGGTGCTCGATGCGAACCGTGGCCGAGAACGGCGGCGACGGAGGAAAAGCTTCAGCGCCTTGTCGAGGAAGGGCTTCTTTGCCCTCGTACCAATGCCGAGCGGCCGGAGTGGATTGTGCCACATTGGACCGAGGAGGAGCCTAACCCTCGATGGCTATGTGGTGAGTCGATGGATCTTCACCGGCGCTGGTTGGATGGATCGGCGGGCGGTTTATTCGAGCGATTCTTCATCATTATGACGTCGAGCTCCACCATCTGCCCCGAACTTCGATCTCTCGGCGGCTATCTTTGTTACCCTACCCGTGAGGGATTCCCGGGATCGAGCCGCGTGGGACCTTTGGCTGTGGTTCTTCAAGGCAGATCTCACCACCGCCCCGGTGGTGAAGGGGGGGCACCTGCGGGCATTCTTTGTGGTGGTTCTTGTATTTGCAAGTCCGATCGAAAGGGACAAGGCCGAACCGAGCTGATGGGTACATCGTGTCCAAGCTCACCTCCTCCAACAAGGGGTGGCAGGACCGGTGGTTCTACCTCTCAACGGCGGAAGGCGCTTCCCGCTGCATACCGGCGTGTCCTCAAGCGGCGACCGAATAAGTGGAATTGGGGTCCACCCTCGGCGGATCATCGGTTGGAGGGCTCGAGGCAAACGGCCCCCGGCTCCGGAAAGGGAGTGTGAACGCCGGCTGTGGTTGCCGCTTTCATCGGCGCCGGGTGTTGCCACCGATGGCTCGCCCTTTGTGCATGTACCAAGATGACCCCCCTCGGCCGTTGGTCTTGAGGAGTCTCGGATGTCGCCCTTCGCTTCCACCGATGCTTTGGCCAAGAGGGTGGGGGAGGCGTTAGGGTCCAACACTCAGTCCAGATTCCCGAGATCCCTATGCGCCGCCCGTGGGTACATCTCTTTGGTAAGCGCTTTTTTTGGCTTCAGCGTTCTTGCATTGTCTTGTTGTTGCCGCGTGGCTACCACCGCGGTTCTTATTCCATCTTCTTGCGAGGTCGTTTGAACTATCACGACTCTCCTCCGCCTGTGCCCGATCTAGATGCTTGCGACCGGCGGTAAACCGTCTTTCGAACGAGCGGCGAGGGCTGGCGCTCGAAGGAGGAGGAGAAGAAGAAGAAGAACGTGGCCCGCGCCAACCGCCGGGCCGAGCAGGCCCAGGCGGCAATCGCGATACCTCGACCACCGAGGAGGGCGAGGATGAGGAGCACGAGTTCATCGTGAACTCGTCGGATGGCGATAATGGCGGCCCGTATAGACCGAGCCTTGGGGTTGCCGACCCACTTGGGGGGCTCGCTACGTGCCCGAGCACGAGACGCCGAGGTCGCCGGGACTCGGCGCCGAGGCTTCCTCCGGCCGAGGCCCCGGGACTAGTGGCGGCTCGGGGGTTTCCCCGACGTGGGGCCTTGACGTTGCAAAGGTGAGGCTCGGCGTGAAGGGGACTCCCGGGGCGTCGCGCAGGCGCCGCTCGAGGTGAAAGCCGATGATGCCTTCCCTGCCCCGGCTCCCGCGTGCGGAAACCGTGGGGAGACGGCCCCGTGCGTCAAGTCGCGATGCCCAGTCGCAGTCTTCCCGTGCCTCGGCCACACCCGGGGCATCCTCGGGGCCTCGTGAGTCCCTTACCGTGTTTTCAGATTAGCCTCCTTTCTCGTATTTTTGGCTTCTTTTTGACGCGTTCTTGACCCGGGGAAGAAAGCGGGGGCCCCCACTCTGTCCTTGCACCCAAAGAAGGCCCTGAAGGCTAGTGCGCAAGCCTCGGCGGGCCCCGAGCCGGGGTTGTCTCACCAAGATGTTGTCCCACTGCGTTGGGCTCCTCCGTAGTGTTAGCCCCCGAGCCTCGGGGAAGGGTCGGGCCGAGCGGACGACCCGAGATTCCTCGAGGGGGTTCAAGCCCTCACGGTGGTGATGGTGGGTCGTCCACCCGGCCTATGGTGATCGACTTCGAAGAGCTCGGCCCAGGGCCGCGCGGCGCGCCCGGCCAGCCGGGCAGTTAAGCGCCGTTTGAGGGGTCCCCGGCGCAGCTGCCCTCCCGAGGAGCCAAGCCCCTTCGTCAGAGAGTTCTCTCGGGAGGAGCTCGAGGGGCGGCGGAGACACGGAGGTCTTCACTTGTGTCGGCTCCCACCGATCCCGGGGCTCATGAGGCGTACAATCGACTTCCCGTTGCTCCATGCGCCCGGGTTGGACACACCCTTCTAAGCAAGCGTCGTCCTCGGCATTGGTGAGGTCCGTGCTGTGGTCGGCCGGCGAAGGGCCTCACGGACTTTTTAGTGCAGGTTTCCGAGCTGCGGGGTACCCGGTGGATGAAATGCTTCCTCCCGAGCCGACTCGTTGGGGTGGTCCCCCCCTTGACCTTGGGTGATGTGCCCGGGGTCCCGCCGCCGTGGGATCGATGACCTCCCGAGGTCCCGGGCGTGGAGGACTCATGAGCGATCCGCCCGGTGGTCGCCGACGGCCTTGCGAAGATGGGTGACACCATAACCGGTCGTCTCGGGCCGAGGCCGATGCGGTGAGTGTCTTGGCTGCCATTTTCCATTGCATTTTCTTTATGTATGTGCCATAATTGGTGGTGTCTTTGTTGCAGAATCTCCGGCGATTCGCCCGGAGAAGTCCGAGCTCCTTCGCGTAATGTTACGAGGCTGGACCGCCCTCGGGCAGACGCTGGTGAAATTGATCGAGGCCCAAAGCGAGGCGTCCCCGCTTACTACTCGCCGAGGAGAGGGAGTCTCGCCGACAGAGCCTCGGGAGGCCCAGCTCGTCAAAGGCCAGAGTCGAGGCTGCCAAGGTGGCGGCGAAATGGCTCCAGTGAGCCAGAGGACTTTGAGGGATGCCGAGCGTCCCTCCGAGGCCCCTGGAGGAGGCCAATGGTGAGCGGGGACAGATCCTCGGGAAGAGGCGAGGAAGCAAAGGCGGAGATGTGCGACGCCTCAACACCCGTATCGGGGAGTTGGTGTCCGAGGGGAGACCCTCGAGAAAGGAGAAGGAGGAGCTCCACAAGTCGCCGCGGATGAGCACGGCGTGATGCCGGGGTGGCAGCTGAGAAGTGCCAAGGTACGTTCTTTCCTTTGGCAGGTTTTCCGCCTTTGATCGCTTCATGTTGCCGACATCACCTTGGTGCTGTCCGCCGAAGGCGGAGAAGGTCGGACCGAGGCCGTGGAGGCTGCACACGCCGCCAAGAAATTTGGGCCGGAGCAGGAGTAAGTCGTACCAGGGAGCTAGAAGAGGCCCCGTCGGACTTCATCCGCCGCTTCGGGCGACAACCCGAGGGACGCCCGGCTCGCAGTATCGCTGGCCGCCGTGGGCGCTTCCTCAGTTTGAGCTCCGAATGCCTTCCGATCCGGGCGCGTGCGGACGTGCATGGCGGTGTTCTGCTCGCACTTCCCGATGCAGCCCGTGGTACTGCATAACGTCGCGGGGGCTTCTTCCTCGGCTCGGATGGCGAGGGGCGTAGCCGACCCCGCGGGAAGGATGCCGCCGATGCCGCCAAGACCGGGGAGTTGTATAACTTCGTGGGCGATGCTGCGGCGCAGCTTGGCCTCCGCTTTGAAGGCAGGTATGCCCTCCGTATTCCCCCATAGAATCAAGCTATGAGGCGGACACGGAGATGCGGGATGCCGTCTCCGAGGATGCGCCGGCGGGTCCGACGCCTCCCTCGGGAGATGCCATTGCCGAGATGTCGCCCGCACCGATGCCTCTTCGTCGCTTCGTCCCGTGACGCCGCAGTGGACGAGGCTCGCGATGCCCCTTGATCTCTCCTTGTATGTAAAAAGTTAAATGGATAAGGAATGTGTTCATAAACAATGGTGCTGCCGAGGCCTTGTGTCTTAGGGCAGGTGCGTTATGATTGTGTTGCGTCTCTCGAATTTCTCGTTTATTGTGTGGCCGGGTCGCTTGCTTTCACCGCCATGAGATAGTGAGCATGGATGCCACTGGGGCGGTCCGCACGGGTGCCACTAGGGACGATCCGCTTGGCCTCGGCTACCTCACTTAGGATCGGTGCGTGTGCGACCTTCGCAACTTAAACGATCGATCCGTGTAAAAAAGTAGGAGAACTTTTTTTTCTTTGAAGAAAAAGTTTGAAAAAGAAGAGGAGGGGGTCCCCGAGGGGTCCCCGTGTAGCCCCCGAGGGAGTTTTAGTCTTGTCTTTGGACGAGGCTAAGACTCCTTAAGGTATGCACAAGAAGTATTTCTTCATAAAAGATGTAGATCTTTTATTGAGCAAAAAAAAAAAAAAACATAAGTGTTTGACTTCTAGTGCGAGGTTAAGGGTAGAGCGGCGTAGCTGTTCTATGTTCCAAGCGTTGGAGTAGACTTCACCCTTCTCGTTCTTCAACTTGTAGGTCCCGGGCCTTAGTATTTCGGCGATGAAATAAGGCCCTTCCCATGGTGGGGAGTGAGTTTGTGGCGCCCTTTGTTTGTCTGTCTTCGGCGAGCACGGGGTCGTTGACTTGGAACTCAGGAGGCCCCGGCCGCTTGGCGTGATACTTGCGCAGAGCTTGTTGGTATCTCGCTGAGTGCAGGCGCAACGTCTCGGGCTTCATCAACTTGGTCAATGGAGTCTTGCATCGCCTGGCTGGTTGCCTTGCTCGGTGTAGGCTCGCAGCCTCGAGGGGACCCATATTCGATGTCCGTGGGCAAGATTGCCTCGCCCCATAGACTAGAAAGAAAAGGGGCTGAACCCCGTGGCTCGGCTTTTCGTTGTTCGAAGGCTCCATAGAACCACGGCAGCTCTTGGTACCATCTTTTCCCGTATTGGTTCAGCTGATTGAAGATCCTCGGCTTGAGCCCTTGCCGGGATCATGCCGTTGGCACGCTCCACTTGACCGTTGGTCTTCGGGTGAGCTACGGCCGAGGTATCACTCGGATGCCATAGTCGTCGCAAAAGTCGAGGAACTTCTTCCCCACGAAGTTGGTTCCGTTTATGTGATGATGGAGTTCGGGACTCCAAAAGCGGAAATGATATTCGTAAAAGAATTTCACCGTTTCCCGGTGAGGGTTCACCACGGCTCGGGCCGATCCATTTGGAGAACTTGTCAATGGCGACTAGGGCGTGAGTGTGTCCTCCGGGCGCCCTTTTCGAGGGGCCCAATCATGTCGAGTCCCCCACACCGCAAATGGCCACGTAAGAGGTATGGTTTGCGTGCTTTTTGGAGGAGGTGCGTCGTGCGCGTAGAATTGGCATTCATGCAGTACGCACGACTTGGTTCGCGTCTCGCACCGCCGAGGGCCGGTAGAAGCCTTGCACGAAGACTTTACCGACTAGAGTCCCGGGCGGCGTGATGACCGCATTCCCCGCGGTGGGTGTTAACGAGCAATTCTTGGCCTTCGGTAGGGTATGCATCGCATGTATACTCCGAGGCTCCTCTCTTGTAGAGTTCCCCTTTCTCCAATCGGTGTGAAGGACTTCGCCGCCGGGCTAGCTGGCGAGCCTCGGTCTTGTCCTCGGGTAGCTCTCCTCGGGTGAGGTACTCCATCGGGGCCGGTTTTTCTCGGTCGGGGACTGGGTCCACCGCCATAGCTTCAGGTGTGGCTTCTTTGTGTGCCGCCCTCGTGAGCCCCGAGGGTACTTCCGAGGGGTGTGCATTTGACCGAGGGTTTATTGAGGTCTCGGGTGAGGACGTTCGGGGAACGGTACCTCGGGTTCTTGTGACCTTGGCCGGTTCATAGCCGGCCTCGTTGTAGCGTCTCGGTATGCTTGTGTTCAAGCCCATGGAACTTTTCCTCCAATTTGCGCACTTCCGACAATACGCCTCCATCTTCGGGTCGCGGCACGCCGAGGCCTTCATGACTTGGTCGATGACCAGCTGCGAATCCCACGGTTTCCAACGGCTTTGGATTCGAGGTCCGCCGCGATCAGGAGACCGTTGACCCGGCGCCTCGTGATACCGCGATGTTGTTGGGGCGAGGAAAATGCAGCGGATGGCATACCTCGTGTGAACCCGAGGGGTGAGATGAAGAACAAACCAGCCCCCGCGCTGCCTTCATCATGGATCCATCGAAATACATGGTCGGTACTCGGCACGGATGGGTGCGGGGGGTAGCTGTGTATCGGTCCATTCGCCAAAAAGTCGGCTAGGACACGGGATTTGATCGCCTTGCGGGCGGGAATGATATAGTTTCGCCCATGAGCTCCACCGCCCCTTTCGCCACTCTTCCGTGGCCTCTCGGTTTTGGAGGATCTCCCGAGGGGAACGAGGATACCACGGCAAGCCCGGGTGCGAGGAAGTAGTGGCGAAGTTTCCTTCGTGTCGATGCGATGGCGCATAATAGCTTACGGTGCATCTGCGAATACCTCGTCTTGGTGTCGGGAAAGCACTTCACCGATGAAGTAAGCGGGCGTTATGCGGCAGCGTGTGCCCCTCTTCCCGGCGGCTCCACTACGACCACCGTGCTGACCACACGGGTAGTGGCAAAGTGATGTATAAGAGCGGGGTTTCTCCGGATTTGGCGGTACGGGGACCGGTGGGTTTGTCGGGGAGCTTCTTGAGGTTGCCGAGGGCCTCTTCGGCCTCGGGGTCCAGGCAAAGCGCTTCGGACTTGCGAAGGAGCCGGTAGAGGGGGGCAGCCCTTCTCCCGAGGCGTGAGATGAACACCTTAATGAACCCGGGCAGCCCATGACCTTCTCGTACTCCCTTGAGATCTTGGATCGGACCCATCTTGGTGATCGCGTCAACCTTGGTTGGGTTTGCCGATGCCTGGATGAGAGACGATAAAACCCGGCGGCATCCTCGGGGGGGGACCCGAATACGCATTTTCGGGGTTGAGCTTGACTCCCTTCTTGTTTAGGCACTCGAAGGTTTTCCCGAGGTCACCCACGAGGTCCGGCGTTTTCTTTGATTTGACCACTATGTCGTCGACGTAGGCCTCCACGATCCTTCCAACGAGTTCCGAAGATGATTTGCATGCACCGCCGGTATGTTGCCCCTGGCGTTCCTCGGCCGAAGGGCATGGTGAGGTAGCAATACATCCCGAAGGGTGTTATGAACAGGTCGCGAGCTGGGTCGGACTCTTTCATTTTGATCTGGTGATAACCGGAATACAGCGTCAAGAAAAGGACAACGTTTCACATCCCACATTGGAGTCGACAATATGGTCGATTCGAGGCAAAGGAAAGGGAACTTTCGGACATGCTTTGTTGAGACTAGTGTAGTCCACACACATCCGCCATTTCCCATTCTTTTTCTCTACTAATACGGATTAGCTAACCACTCGGGGTGGAATACTTCTTTTATGAATCCGGCCTCCGGTAGCTTGTGGATCTCTCGCCCGATGATCTTCCGCTTGGCGTCATCAAAAGCGGCGCAAGCGCCGCATGACCGGCTTTGAGCCCCCCGGATGTCTAGGGAGTGCTTCGGCGACATCCCTCGGTATGCGGCATGTCCGAGGTCCCCCGCAAACGTCTTGGCATTCGGCGCGGAGGAAGTCGACGAGCACGGCTTCCTATTTTCGGATCAGTCCGAGGCGATGGTGAAGCAACTTTTCCTTCGGGTTCTTGGGATCGAGTGGGATCTTCTTGGTGCCCGAGGGAGGGCTCGAAGCTCCCGGTAGCGGGCGCTTGGCCTCATGCTCGATCGTGATTTCGTCAAAGCTTCTCTTCGCATCGGCGATGAGTGCCTCGGCAATGGCGAGTGCCTCGGCATACTCCACGCTCTCCACGTCGCACTCGTATGCATGATGGTGCGAGGGGCCGATCGTGATGACACCCTTCGCCCCCGGCATCTTGAGCTTGAGGTAAGTGTAGTTCGGGACAGCCATGAACTTGGCGTGCGGGGCCGCCCGAGGAGTGCGTGGTAAGTACCGCGGACCCCAAGGATCTCGAATGTGAGAGTCTCTTGCCTGAAGTTCGGGGGTCACCGGCAACCCGGTAAGTCGATCGCCCGAGGGGCTTTAGCCGCTTGCCGGGGACGACGCCATTGAATGCCGGCCCTCAGGCGGATCTTGGACTTGTCTACCCGAGGAGGAGGTCGAGGGTTTTTCTTAGATGAGGTTGAGCTGCTCCTCCGGTCCATAAGGACTTTGGTGAGCCGAAAGTGTTGGCGATGATGGGATCCACCACCCGGTGGATAAGCCCCGGGTTTCGGGATGTCTTTGGGGGGTGATCCGGTCACCGAAGGTGATGGCTTGATCCGACCACTTGCGCAGCTTCGGGATCGCCGGCTCGATCGCATACACCTCCCGTCGCTCCTTCTTGCGTTGCCACACCGACATATTTGCTGGTGTTGCCGCCGAAGATCAAACAATTGTTCACCTTCGAAGCCCCTTGTCTCCCTCGGACCGCCCTCGGCGCTCCTTCCTCCCCCCCCTCGAGGGAATGGCCCCGAGTTTGGCGAAGTGTTTGCGCACCGTTTTGCATTCCTCGAGGGTGTGCTTGTGGGGGTAGTTGTGATTCGGCATGGCTTTTTGAGCATGCTGTCGAAGGTCTCCCCCCTGCCGGGCGGGGGGTCGGTTCCCTTTGCGGTCGGCCGCGCAGCCACCATGTCTTCATCGTCGGCGTTGAGGGCTTGGCCCTTGCCCCTTGCGGCTCTTGTCCTTTTCTTCTTCTTCTTGTTCTCCCGAGGCTGGGAGCCCTCGGGTTCCTCTTCCTTGCGCTTTCCCTTTTAGGGCCTGATTGAAGCAGGCCCGACAAGCCTCCTCACCGGCTAACTTGGTGGCGATGTCCATCAGCTCGTTTGCCTCGGTGGGAGTCCGGCGCCCGGCTTCTTCACGAGGTCTCGGCAAGTGGTGCCGGCCAAGAAGGCCCGATGGCGTCGAATCCATCACATTAGGAGCTCGGTCCGGCGCTGGAGAAGCGCCAGGATGTAGTCGCCTGAGGGATTCGTCGGATTTTTGTCGGCGGGGTTCGGAGATCCCACGAGTTACCCGGGGGCGTAGGTCGTGCCCTAGAAGTTACCGCGGAAGGTTCTCACCAAAATCCCCGGTCGATATGAGGTTGGGTGGAAGGTGTTCCGGCCAAGCCCGCGGACTCGGAGAGCTCTGAGGGGGCAAATTTCGATTATCACTTTGTCATCGTGTGCCCTGAACTTGACGGCATGCCGGCCGATAGTCGTCCGGCCATACCCGGGACCAGTCTCTCGTGTACTTCTCGAGATGGCTCGGGGCCCGAACGCCACAGGAGTGGTGCCCTCCTGATGTCCCCGGTGAAGGCCTGAGGCCAGGCGGATCGGGGGAGTACCCTCGGTCCTCTTTTGCATGCGCCTCGTCACCTTTATCGTCCCCGAGCGAGCCACCTTCGGGCGAGCCGGCGCCAGTCGATCTCGTCCCACGAGGTCGGGCGCCTCGGTTGCGATCGTAGTGCGGGTCTTCTATGCGTTCCAAGGCTGAGGTGTTGCGGCGGTTGTCGTCAGGCGCTCCCCGGGACCGGCCTTGTCAGGCTCGGCTTTGATCCGGGTGGGCCCAGGCCCTGCCGACTTCGCCGCATTCCTCTCGCCACCCGTGGCGTCACGGCCGGATCCCGGAAGCGGAACTCTCCACTGTTGCACCGCCGCCTTGTCAAGGAGTTGGCGGAGGCCTTCCCGTATGCGCCTACCCGGTAGTGGAGGGCTCGGGCATCTCTCGTATCCGGCATGGCGGCCACGCCACGCTGAGGCCGGCTCGTTGAGCAGTGCCGCTATGTCCGAGAGGTGGGGTACCCGTTAGGTCCATCGCGTCCACCCGCCCCGCGATCGAGGCGCTCTTGGGGCTTGCCCCGCGTCGGGCTTGCTCCGTTGGATGTTGCGCTCAGTTTGCCGAGAAGTCGGCGGATTCTACGCGGATGCGGGTCCTGCAGATCAGCATTGTAAGCGCATTCGGCGGCCGGTGGCAGCTACCGGCACCGGCGCGGCGGAAGCTTTGGCGCCCCGCGGCCGCGGCCCGTCAGGCGATACGTCCGCCTCATCTTCGTCGGAGGCGTCGGTGAGGGCGCCATCTTGCTCTGGATCTCTATATTGAAGCATTCCAGCGTGGGGTCATAATAATCGTCCCCGCTGCGGCTCGGCGGCGCTACGGAGGAAGTCCACATTCTCCGGACGGTAGAGCGAAGTCCCTCAGCTCCGGGACCGCCCAGTTGAACCCGGAGGGGGTGGCATGGCGGGGGTCGCCCGTCCTCTGGAGGATCGCAGCTCCGAAAGTGAATGTCCATGGGATAACGCCCCGTGGAACGGCGGGGAGGTTCTGCCCGTGCTCTCCTCATGGCGGCTTCGGTCAAGTCTCCGTCGGCGGAGGAATTATGGTACTCTTCCGGTATCACCGTGCGGATGCGTTCTCCCGATGATTAGGGTTTTAAAGGGGGAATCGCCATGGCGTCGCGTCTTTGGTAAGGATCTTCCCGGCGCCTAGGGTTCCCGGGAGCCCTTACACAGTCGGCAAGACGGGGGTGTGTTGTCGGATTCGGAATCCGTTGCTTGGATGCGCCTTCGGCGGTGGTGGAATCCGCCTTGCTCTTCGTCTTGCTTGGCGGCGGCCGTGATGATGGGCATGCCGTTGCGGCAACGCCGCCTCCTTTCGGCCGTCATGTCGGGCAAGAGGATCATCTCGTAGTTGTTGCGGCGCCCACGAACTCGGCGTCGAAGCACAAAGATCTTCCCAAGCGGGGAGCTCGTGGTCCAGTGGCAGGTGGAAACGCCATGGAGGCTGACGCGGGATGCGGATTGCACACCAGCGCTCCCCACGGGGCGCCAACCCGTCGGCGCCTGGGCAGGGGGGTGCCTCGGGTGCCGGCAATAAAGAATTTATTGGCCGTGTGCCCCCTCCTATGGCGAGCGCAAGATGAACCACATTACACGGCGAGTTTATCCTGGTTCAGGCCAACGGGGCCCTACGTCCCGGGTGGTGTCTCGCTCGTGTTACCTCGCGCTCAAAGGTGAGCTTGTAGTAGGGGTTACAAGCGGTGTGGGGAGAGACGCCGGTCTCAAGCCCCCGCGATCGTGGTGGTGGTGGTGGTTATGCTTTTTGTCCGCGGGGGATCCCTTGCTAATGGGGCATTACTCCCCTTTTATAGAGGGGAAGAGGGAAGTAATGTTTACATATGTGGATGCCGGTGGCTAATTCACGAGGGCTATGCTTTCGTTGCATCGCGCACGCCGAATTGGGCGGTTTGGGCGTTGTTTGATGAAGACACGCGTCCTAATCCGATGGGCGGGCGTGCCGTTTCCCAGTGCGGCCCCGAGGATCTGTGAGGCCTCCCTCACGATCCGCATGGCGAGGCGGTCCGGGTGAGCCGGCCGTGGCGTGTCATAAGCCGAGGGTCCGCCCGTCGTGGCGTCTTGGCGGCGTTTGGGAAATGAACAGTGTTGTCCTGGTTTCCCGTGGGCCGGGCGGCGTAATATGTCACCGGTTCACCCCTTGTGTCCCATCGGTCGGATTTGGGAAGTGATCTGGCAGGTCGATTTGGTAGGCGTGTCGATGGCCACGGCGCCTCGTCCGCGGTAACCGCATTAAATGCGTTGTTTCCCTTCCTTGAGGAGGAACCTCCCACGCCCAGGGGTCTATGACCCCGGTGTGAGTGGGTTGAGCCACCTTTGCTTGAGGATGGAGAGCTGGGTCTCCCTCGGGCGAGGCGGAGTTTTTGCTCGAGGGTGGTGAGCTAGGCCACCCCGGGCGAGGCGAGAGGTCTCTCATCCGAGGCCGGTGAGCTAAGCCACCCTCGGGCGACAGGAGATTTGGGGTTGAATCGAGCCTTAGGTTGGCCGATGATGACGTGGGGCGCCATGGTTCATCGTCTTGTAAAGGTCCTTGACCTTGTCCTCCGTGAGCGTGCGCGAGCTCTTTCGTCCGCGGTGACTCCAGTGGGCCGTCTGTGGGCCAACTCCGTCTTCACGTAGGTCGTGGCTCTTTGGCCTGGTCCACCGTCTCTTTGGGCCGTCCTTCTAAGCGGGATGATAGCGGTCGGAGTTTTTTTTTGGGCCCGGCCCGCCGACGATTTCTCGTTATATGAGAATGTCACGGGGCCCGATATTTAGGAC
>JADLZK010006655.1:0-43441 GCA_015847255.1 Hyparrhenia diplandra
AGGCATTAAGGAAATATTTATTCGAGCTTCACATGGTTCTGGAAGTAGTTGCGAACTGCTTGCACACAATGGCCCCAGGCACCTTCCTAGAATCTTTGAGGCAGGCGGGGGGCAGCGGGGAGCTGTGGTTTTCTCCCGCCCATTGCCTTGCAAAGGAGGGTTCTTTCAGGAGCTGCCCACACATGGCAGGCTGGGTTTCTTCCTCGGCAGATTGTTTCGAGGGGTTGCCCACAAGCACGCAATGAGGCGAAACACGGTAGTCGTAGCTGAGACGGACACGAGGTAGCGAGGCTGTTCGCGTGCCCAATCTTGCCGTGCGTGCGGGTTTCAACTTCCACTGAATAGTGGAGAATCTGAACCAAGCATTAGTGAAAGACTAAATCGATTAATACCATGGCACACATTGTTGATACTTGGTATAGGCTATGTGTCCGGTCAACTAATGAAACTAACTCAATACCAATTAATATGACACATGGATGCCTTTGGTCCTATATATCCTCTTGGATTATATAAGTGGACTAAGCTTCGATTAGTGTATCCTCATGATTATATATAAGAGTTACTTTTTTTGAGATTAATATAAGTTACGCACGGCGTGCTAGAGAGTTCCTCTGATATCTAGATTGATCTTATATGTGCATAAATGCTCATACAGTCAAAAGTCAAGACCCGAGAAACGAAGACAATAAGTGGGATTGGGAAATATCGAGGAAGAATAGGACTAAGTCCTAGTACATTCAGCCTTTGGCGAGCCATGTGAACACACATACCTGAGTGGCCAGAAGTTGTGCAAAGGGCACCAAACTAGAAGTTGGAAAAATTCGGTACATATGGTACTGAGTATATATATATGCAATCTTGCTAGTAGTGCATACTAATATTAACGTGGTGCTACGGAGATCCAAAGCCATGGCATGAGTTGAGCATTCGCAAGCTCCGTGTAGCTTGTCGGATCGGCCATGCACTCAAAACCCTTTCTTTGAACTTGTCTCTGAAAATGAAAATCTGTTATTAATATTTTTAAGAAGGAAAAAGATAATTATATTATTTTTACCCGTCACGAGCCGAAGGGATCCTGATCCCGGATATCTATCTATTCATTCTACTGCATGACGAGATAGATGTTCCTCGCGAACACATGGTTGATTTAGGTCACATGTGTTTAGTTTTTGTGATGGAGTCATTGTCAACGAGTCAACATTCCTCCTCTATTTTTCCTTTTGTCTATTTATGCTTCGGCTATGTTTCACCCGGCATACGTGGAGTGTGTCGAAGACGTATCTCTTGGTTCGTGTTGTGCGGGTGTGGAGCTCGGAGATGGTAGCCGACGGCGAGGTGAAGGGCCAAGGAGGACGTGCCGGGCCGACGGACCGCGGAGGTGAAGGACGGACGTGAGGCTTGGACCGAGGGACCGGATCGCCGGGTGGCTAGCCATGGTGGTCGACATCCGGGACATCGACGGATGCAAGAGGACGTGGCAGGGACCGTGGTCGATCGAAGACGGCGGCGTGCGGCAGGGCAGAGGGGAGCTCGGATGACTTGGCGACTTCGGGCAGATCAAGACGGCGATGACACGTGTCGAGGAGGTTTGGTGGTTTGCCCTCAAAAACCATCGGCGCTGGGTTTCGTGGTTTGGGCCTCAAAACCATGGGCGCTGGTTTTCAGCGGGTTTTGGGGCCACAAAACCCGAGGCTTTCCGGTGGACTGGAAGGACATGCGCGTGGCGGCATCGGGAGGTTGCGTGGAAGCAAGGCTACCGATGAGGAGGCGCGGTGGCCGTCGGATCGAAGATTACCCGTAGTCGACCAAAATAGCCTTAGGGTTACAAGATTGACTCATGTATCTTAAGGGTAGTTTAGGCAGAGGGAAATGGGGCTATTTAGCAGAGGCATACCCCTTCATCCTCCCTTGCCTCTCATTTTTACAATTTCTAGCTAGGGTTCCAGACTCCGGTGTGAGAGGTCCACCGATCTTGTATCGAATTTGCTGGGCAAGGGCTAGCCCTAAGTAGCCTGTCACATGGTGGCGTTTGGGATGATTGGATCGGTGTTCTTGTTTGATTTAGTGCTGTGATTTTCGTTCTTCACTTGTTCTTCCCGAGTTCCCTCTCTCCCCCTCTCTTTTCTTCGCGATTTCTTCGTTTTGGCACCGTTTAATCTCGTTTTTCTTGCCTTGATTCGTGCTAGGACGTGAGAGGATCATTTCCACCCAAGGGTTTGAGCTAATTCCTCATGAGCACGTAGATCGGGCGAGTTTTAGATCGAAGGTGACTTTTTGGTGTGTTCTTGGTGTGATCCGCGATTTCTCTTGATTCACTCCGTCAAACTCGAAATTTCCAAAGGGGAAATGGTCACCCACATGCCTAGATGCTATGGCTCTATTTTCGTGACCTGAGGTTTCGATTTGATCAAGTTTGGATCGTTTTTAGTGGAAGAACAGCCGCCGGCGGGTTCCTGTTCGTGCGTCGTTTCCCAGGCGCGGACAGTCCGGGCCTTTCAGGCGGACAGTCCGACCACAGCTTGTGCTCGAGTCCAGCAGCACTGTCGTTCAGTCTGTTTTCTGTTTTGTTGCCGGCGGACAGTCCGTCTTTTCTTTCTGGACAGTCCGACATCGAGCAGACAGTCCGCTCCTGTACGCTGCTCGTTTCAGACAGTCCGACACATCTCCGTTGACAGTCCGAGTGCCATCACGGACAGTCCTTCTTTTCTCTGTGTTTCGTCGAGAGCATCAGCTTGCTTGCGCGATTGTGTTCAGCACCGTACGTGATTTGCCTTGCTAATTTCTTGATAGGTCGCTTTCATGCTATAGTGCCTTGTTTTTATTTAATCATTTTTTTGCTTTAGCTAGTTGCAAGTGTCCAGGACGTGTGTTGACTCGATCAATTTTTTTGGTTCTGGCTAGTGGACAGTCCGGCTCGCTCTAGTGGACAGTCCGGTAGTGAAGTCAGAATTCGATTCCAGCAGCTTGTTTGTTCGGTTTGGACATTGGTGAGAGAGGTCCACCGATCTTGTATCGAATTTGTTGAGCAAGGGCTAGCTCGAGTAGCCCTTTGTCACATGGTGGCGTTTGGGATGTTTGGATCGGTGTTCTTGTTTGATCTTGTCTTTGTGATTTTTGTTCATCACTTGTTCTTCCCGAGTTCCTTCTCTCCCCCTCTATTCTCTTCGCGATTTCTTCGATTTGGCACCGTTTGACTTCGTTTTTCTTGCCTTGATTCGTGCTAGGACGTGAGAGGATCATTTCCACCAAAGGGTTTGAGCTAATTCCTCACGAGCACGTAGATCGGGCAAGTTTTGGATCAAAGTCGATTTTTGGTGTGTTCTTCGTGAGATCCGCGATTTCTCTCGATTTTGGTCAAATTGGGCGATGATTTCTTTGGGATAGCCTCTCCTATGCCTTGTGACCAAGTGTCTAAAATCTTGTGGCAAAAGGAGTTGATTTGATCAAGTTTCGAAGGAATTTTGTTTGGGGCGATTTTCTAGTTCGTGCGTTTCTTGCTAACAACCTTTCAGTTCGGGTCAAGTATTGTCCAAGTAGTTTCCGATCTTGAAAGTCTGTAGTTTTAGTGTTTCTTTGTTGGTTTTAGGTTCGTCCCGATTATTGCTCAGTAGTTGAGATCTCGACTTGTGCGGTGTTCGATATTGTTCATTAGTTTCGATCGAAAGTCGTAGCTTTAGTGTTTGCTGTTGGTTTTAGGTTCGACGGTATTTCTCGCAGTTCAGATATCTTCGACTTGTCTAGTCTTCGGTATTGTTCAGTAGTTTCCGACGAAAGTCTGTAGCTTTTAGTGTTTTCTTTGTTGGTCTTAGGTTACGTTTCGGTATTTCGATGGAGTTCGAATCTTACGACTTGTCTAGGCTTCGGTATTGTTCAATTAGTTTCCGTCTCGACTTGATCTATATGTGTTACTCGTCTCCCGTTTGAATTTGTTTTTTGAGGTTAGAGGTTGAGCCGATGATCCAAAATTGAATAGAAAATTTGAGGCTCCCATTCACCCCCTTTGGTCGCCGTTTCGGTCCTTCACATAATCTCATCACGAGTCGGCCATCAGGAATGTACTAGTACGCCTCGATCGGGGGCTCTAAACACACCCCTAGAGCATGTGCCTGGATTTGGAACGTGGACGTCTCTACCGAGCTCGTAGTTGCTAGAGCTTCACAAACACACCACACTCCTAGAGCATGTGCCTGCTAGGTCTCTAGTCTCTACCGAGCTCTTGAATACTTTCTCTCGATATTGATTTACCATGTTTAGTTTTGTCTCTACACTATAGTGCATATATATGAGGCCCACTTTACAAAAAAAAAAATATATATATGAGGCCCACTACAGATTGGCCTCGGTGCTGTGTTTTCTTGACCGGGCAATCGCTACAGATGAAACACATAGACCCCACGACAATACTTAACTTTCTTGTTAGAATAACTAGAGGAATCTCCCCGCGCGTTGCTGCGGGAATTAAAAACGCAACGATCATTCGAGAGGATTTCATGATATCATCTCTACATGATAGTGGATCTTATTATAGAATTCCTCGCGTTCTATGCGGGTATGCAAAAGTAAATTTAATCTACCTAAGAGGAATTTAAAATTAATTTCAAGCTTATCCATATTGAACAGTCAACATCTAGTTGTTAAGGCACAACCTATCTATCCTCCACCCAGCTAAAAAATAGACATAAAGCAGAAACAATGCAAGCCTTCTGGTCAACAGCAGAATTTGTAATAAACGAATAAAAATCCCACAGCTAATGATCATACACTTCTGGTTCGTTCATCACGCTATGCTCGTATCCAATGCCAAATCCACGCGCAGAATTGTCACAACAGAGAAAGAACAACTTCTCTGTACTTGCTCATTTCTTCAGGCCTGCAGAATTGTAACTATAAAGGACCAGTGTTTTCAGAGTTCAAGACATACTGCTAATCTGTGATAAGAAACTGAGCCGCAGGTTACCTGTAGTTCGCCGAGAAAGCCATAGATCGCCTGCTGCTCCATCCGAAACGCTAGCTCTATCCTGAAAGAAACCATGGAGTGATGGAGAACGAAATCAGAAGTTGAGGCAAGTAGCAACGCGGATGACGACATCCCACAGCTCACACGGACTCTAGCCTAGCCCCTCTACGGCACCGCTCCGTAGCCGTGCCCATCGGGTCACACTCGGCCATTGTAGCTGCGCCTGCTGGGGCCGCACCACTCGGGGTCGTGCCCAGCCATGGCCGGGTGGAGGGGGCGGGGCTTCCTGTATGCTTCACCTCCGCAAGCGGCTAGACGGGGCGGGCTTCTTTACATCAGGCCAAATTAAACATAATCATCGATCGATTGTCGCCCAATACCTAAAGATGGAGAAGGGTCCAATAACCCGCACGGAGATCAGTGGTGGCCATGGCCATGGTCATGGGAAGACGACGAGCACCCGCCGCCACCACTTGTCCCTCGCCGGCGTCACCATGAGGGTGAGGGCACCGGACCACCGGTGGCCGCCACCACCGCCGGGGGCCTCATCGTCGCTGCAGTCCTCGTCGAAGGGAATATGCAGCACTTCGAGCTATTGCGGGCGGAGCACCTCATCATCGCTACAGTCTGCCGCCGAGGCCCTCGTTGTCCACCTTTCCCTTCTTCTTGGCACGTCGCTTCAGGCGCAGCACCATCGACTCGGGGCCGGCACCGGCGCCGGCGCGGCCGCGGCCGCCGGGGGCGGGGCTGAGGTCGAGGACGCCGATGAGGGGACGGATCGATCGTCACCGTCATGGATCCGGTCGAAGAAGACTGCGGCGGCGTGCGCGTTGCCATGGGGATGGAGAATTTGGGATTCTCCTCTATCGCGGGGGACGGCGCGGCACGGCGCGGCGTTGGGGTCGGGCACAGCTGAAACGAAAAGGAATGGCCAAACGCGGTGTGGAAATTGGTCTGTATATACGGCGGCCTGAGTGGCATGCCGACCGTCGAAGATAGGCGGTGCGGGTGGAGGAGTGGCAGGGGAAGAGGCCGCGCTGAGGGAAGGGGAAAGGCCGCGTCGTTCTCTGCGTAGGTGAGGGGTCAGGGATAACGGCCAGCATTCGACGGCGGCGTTGATGAGGGAAGGGGTAGGACTCTTGGTGATAAAACGAACAGGCTGCTCTGGTATGTAGGAGTTACTGATGACGTGGACCAATCACAGAGCTGAGAACTCTCTAAGGATGGCTAGTGGGGATCTCCTATATAAGAGTTATAGATGATCTCAAATACAGTACTGTAGTGCAAACTTGGGGATCTGTTTCCATCAAAGCTTGGGAGAATGCAAATCTTTCTGCTACAGTAGATGGGGTGCAGTGCAGGTGCACGGACGGACGGAGCCGGAGATCGGCCAAATGGGATGGAAAGTAAAGTAGAGTACTCCAGGCCAGACCACAGCACATGAAAACAAATGGAAAGCCCCATCGCTTTTTCGCAACGATGCGGAGAAAACAGAGCTGTAGGGCTGCGCTGCCGTGCCATGCCAGAACCCGAGACGCTCTGGCAGCGTCTGCACCCTGTTGCACTGCACCGCCTGGTTGGTGCGCCGGGATTGGATTCCTGACGGTCGTCCCGTCCCGTGGAAGTGGAGGAATGGGAAGCGGCAAGAAGAATTCATCTGTACTACCTAGAGCTAGCGACCAACACAGGCTGCAGGTGGGACCTTAGGTTTAAAAGGTGGCACCTCCGTCGTCCGATGGTGCTAGTACTAGGCAGCGCTCCATCCCTCCGGTTGCATGGTCAAAAGTCAGGCCAGGGCTCACTTGCATCGCAATGGGTCCGTCCTCGGTCGCTCACGCGCTGCACGAACATTGGCTATGGGAATGGGATACTCCAGCACAAGGATGGAGTAGGCAACAACAGAAATGGAAACTCCCATCGCTGTTTCGCAACGGCTCCTCGGCTCCGCGATGCGGACAAAACAGAGCTCAAAGCCTGGCGCGCATGCCCAGCAGACCCCATGCATGCCATGCACCTGCACAAGCCTTGCAGAACCCCAGACGCACTGTTGCGGAGGCAGCCATGCCAGTCTGCACTCTGTTGCACTGCACCGCCTGGCCGCCTGGTGCGGTGTGGTTGTGCCTGCTTGCTTTTCTTCACGTACCGCGTGCTCAAAAACAGCTGCTCTGCCTCCCTTTCCTTTCCTCCACCGGCCGGCCGTCTGCAAGTGGAGAACGGAGGACGCTACAGTAGTACAGCAGCAGGACTAGTCGCGTGTGGAAGGAGAGGATTTGATGCTCCCGTACCTGCATCGTTTCAGAACAGAGATGGGAAGGGAAGCGACCCGTTGGCAGAGCTACAAGGCGACCCGTGAAAAGAAAGAGGACGGGAAGCGTTGGTTGCCAGGGCAGCTGCTCGCCAGCCAATGCAACAAGCCAATCCTTGTCCTTGCATGCGGCACAGCCGCTTCAACTCGTTTTGGTCATCCTTGCGCTACGCTAGCTGCATCCGCTCTGCATTCGGGCCGCATCCTGATCGATCCGTACATTGCAGAGACATTGCACGGACTCGGAACGGCGCCGGCAGCATGGTGGCTATCGGCCTCGACGACGGCCGAGTAGAGCGGCATGCAACACACCGGACGGCGAGTTGCCGGCCGGCGTTGGCGCAAGAGCTCGTGACCCACTGAGTTAACAGATCAGGTCCGCGTGCGTACTCCGAGTAGAGGCTCCAGTCCAGAACCGAGAGATAACAGGGGGCCGGGTCGCCGTCGCCAGCTTCGCCTGGTCGACGAACGCTACAGCTCCCAAAGGCTGTCGTGTAGTCTTGTCTTCCAAAGGCTAGGGCTAGTAGTAGTACTACTAGGCCTGTAGGGCCCTCCTATCCTGCCTGCGCTGGTGCAGCTCTTTAGCCAGGCCCTAGGCCTGTAGGGCCTGTGGCTGTAGCCCTGCTGAGAATCACCGAACGATTTTGGTAGTACAACGTGGAGTACGATAAAAGAAATAATACCCGGAGTTGTCGGGCAGGCTACCAAAGAAACGTTCAAACACAGCCCGTTCCGTTTCATTTCATGTACACCTCTACCTGCATGATAACGGTAGCCTAGTTACTTTACTGGTAAGGACAGAGAAAGAAGGCGGCTAAGGGCACGTACAGCGCGTCGGTAGGAGGCGTCTGTATACTGGCAATTTTGCAAAATAACCCCGCGTCCGCGTAGAGACGGCCCCCTCGTCGCCTCCTGAGTCGACGACTCCGTCCCGTTCCCCGAGGCCGAGGAGACGCGCTTCGCCGGGTTGTAGAAGCCGTCTGCTCATAGCGACGGCGGGCTGGATCCCGCGCTCCGTGCCCGCGGCCCTCGCCAAAACTTCACCGCGCGCTGGACCTCCTCCCGCCAAAAGCTTGCGTCGCGGACTGTAGGGCAGCCCCGCCGTCGCTGGCGGTCTACCGGCGGCGCGAGGAGAGCGGAGCGCTAGCGCAAGCAGAGCGGAGCAGCTGTGCCAGCCGGCACAGGCGGACGGGCGGCCACCGGCGGCGGTTTCCACGGGCCGCTGGACCTGGCGGCGCATGCGGACCGGCGCGCGGACGAGTGTAAGCCGCTCGAGCACGGGAGGAAGAAGCCTCCGCCGGCCGCTCGTCGTAGTCTGGATGAGGCCGGATGGATGTGTGGACGGTGGCTTGACCAAGAATACTTGGACCTGCTTGCGCCACGTCACTGTCTTGGACTTTTCTTTGATTTCTATACTAGCATTTCTGATATTTCTATAGTAAAACAAACATTGTAGCTAATTTCTATGATTTACTATGTGGATGGAGTTTATGTCATTAGCCACATAATGGTATACATAAATATATTTGTAGTGGATCTTAAAGCTACACGCAGAGGATTAAATTTTTATAGATGGATCATCCGTACGTGGGTTGTATGAGTTGGTTTTTACGTGTGCAGACGCTAAATTCGAGGTTTTACGCACGACACGCCGTTCATGTGGGTTGTACATGCCCTAAGGTGCATGCACGATCACATGAGTGACGCGGTACTGTGGACGAGGCTAGGGATGCTAGGGAGCGTCTCTGTTCTGTCGCTGCAAGTGTCTCTATGGCTTTGATCGGTACTGTGGACGAGGCTAGGGATGCTAGGGAGCGTCTCTGTTCTGTCGCTGCAATTGTCTCACCTAGCCCTATACTTCAACTATATAAGCATTTCACTACTTCTATTTACGTGTAAAGTTCGTGTTCAATTAGTGTAAATTGGTTATACATAAATAAAATAGTTCAAGTTACCGATATAGATATTTGATTTTTTTTTCTTTTTCCTTTTTTCGTCTGTTTAATTTGGTTCCTATTTGATATTTTCTAATTTATCTTCCGAGAAATAATTGGATGTCTTTCTTTTATTTTTATTCACAATTTGTATTTTTATCTTTTATTGGAATGATATGTTAATTTGTTTTTATCTAGTCTATTAGATTTGGATCTTATGGTTTTTGTAAATTGCGTGGTTGACGGTTTTCAATCACTCAATTTTGTCTTCTTTTGTAGAATCGGGTGATTTTTTTTTTGCCTTGCCTCACTTTCGGATGACAGAACCACCCATGTTTTTGTCCTTTTGAATTGTTATAAAAATCTTCCTATTTGTCTTCGTTAGAGAAAAAATATGATTAATCCGTTTAGTTTTTGTTTTTGTTTCCTTCGAATTCGCCTTTCATAGAAAAAAAAATCTAGTTTACCTTTTTCCTTTAATTCCCTACAGAATCGTTGAATTAATGAGATGCTTTGTTAATATATGGTTCTTGTATTATGAATTTTATTTTATCATATAATCAGTTGTGTTGATCTTTGTTTGTGGAAATCAAGTGATTTACCCGTGTCCATCACTCCCCGTTTTTCTCTTTCTAAAATTGTAGTGAAATCTTGCTTTCGGTGTCTCTTTTTTTCATCGAAAGATCTTGTTTTACCCGCTTTCATTGACAATTAGAGAGCAAATTATATACAAGACAACCAATCTGCCCCCGGAGTAGGAGGTATGGAAGGTCATCGTTGCCCGGCCTCGCGCATATCGCAAGGGCGACTCCGACTTCCGACCTCACGCCCGCCATGAGACATCACGATCGAGCTTAATTCCACGGCGATACCTTCAGGAAGGTGTCGATGTCATGCGATCTTTGTCGCTCGTCAAGAATGGATGGGATTCTCACCCGTGAAAGATTCTTGGGAACAAGATGCCCCTAAGAGGGGAAGCGGCGTCCTCGGGCGCCGCCATCGCGACATTCGCCCAATGTAGCGGCGTAGACATTAGCCCAAATCTTTGGATCCCGGCATGTCACCGTCGTCATCATTTGAAGCCATCCTACGATAGCCCCGTCTTAGGGGCATCAACACCGGCTGCGTCGGACACCCTCGCCGACCGGATGGCGTGCGAGGACCGACCTTACAACACGCACACGCGTCCACCTTTCGACGTCGAGGCCATTGCCGGCCGTGACCGCCGGCTCGACACCGCTATCGTCGGCGCTAACAAACCTCCGTGCGAGCATACATGAGGCGCGTGCCCACCGGTTTGGGCACCGCCCGAGCCCTAGGGCCCTTATCTCGGCGGCGGGACCCGAACACGGCGACCCCGCCAAAGCTAGCGCCACGACTTGGCCGTAGCAACCTTGGCCAGCGTTGCAACGACACCTAGGCCATTAGGGGAGGGGCGAGGAAAGGGGCCCCTAGTTGCCGGGTGGCCGGATCGCCCCCACCCCGTTGCGCCTAAAACAAGCTTGACCGGTCGTCGCCGCTTTGCCGCCACATTTGCCACCACCACGCCCGCCTACGGTGCGAGGCTAGATCCGCCACCCGCACCGGGCCGGCAAGCTCATTGCCACCTTCAAGACCGTAGAAGAGGAACGAGCGGTCGGAGAGCCCCATGGACGTCCCTGGTCGGCTCGGACTCGGCTTGTGCCGCCATAGCCATGGTGACCCTCCTCGCCAAGCTGGTTGGGCGGGGGCGGCGGCGCCCCCTCCTCCCCTCGTGTGTCGCTCGCGTCGGAGATGAGAGGGACATGGGCAAATTTTGGTCCGTGTCACTTGGGTGACGGGACCCCGTAAATCACTCAAA
The DNA here is from genome assembly GCA_015847255.1 of Hyparrhenia diplandra. Classification (NCBI taxonomy): domain Eukaryota; kingdom Viridiplantae; phylum Streptophyta; class Magnoliopsida; order Poales; family Poaceae; genus Hyparrhenia; species Hyparrhenia diplandra. The sequence continues at coordinate 11,040 of JADLZK010006655.1, forward strand.
TGTGTAAATATGATAAGAACGATAGATGTAGGGTTACCATTTTATGCCTTTTTTAAAAAAATTTGATGAATGGCTTGAATGCTACATTTTCCTTGTTTTAAGCCCATTGCACGCGTCTGACGGCCGGCCTGTCTAGGGTTTGCATCCGCCAAAGACACTCACGCCATAGCATGGCACTCACACAATGACCCAAGATGGTGTGTAAAGGTTTGAAACAATATTTAGTCGCCCATGTTTGGTTCGCTCCGCATTCAACAATCGCCGGGCCGCAACCCGATCGATCGACCCAAAGCCGCATGCACGATAACGAAGGGGTTGCTTTCATTCCCGATTGACGCGTGTCCCCACTATCTCGCTCCGCGGCGCGACGCAGGCCTGGTCGTGTACTCTCACGGGCTTTTAGCTTCACCGGTCGGCGCGTGCAACGAAAACACGTATTGCGCGCGACGCCCGGCTAATCAGCGGCGACGCAGCGCGTGCATTCCTTCGTGATTCATTTGTGTGCTTACACCGACGATAACGGCGGCGCGCATGCACGACCGATCCTAGATGTCCAACGGGTCTGCCCGAGACCGCGCTCGGGCGGGCCGGACGGGCCGCCCACGCGGGTCACTGCGGGCTACGGGTCGCGGGCGTGCCACCCACGGCTCGGGCGCGCCAGCCCCATGGCCCGGTCCGCGGGCCATTTGCCGCCCACGGGCGGTCGCCACCACGCCGCGTCGGCCGGCCCACAGCCCCGGACGCCATCGCCGCCCACGCGCGGCAGCTCGCCGCCGCGCGCTGGCCTCCAGCGCCGCTGGGCCGCCGCCGCTGGTCTCCCGCGCCGCTTCGCGCGCCGCACTCGCGCCGCCTCCCGCAGCGGCTTGCGTCGCGCGCCGCCGTCGCCGCCGTGGGGACTGGCCTCAGGCGGCCGGGTCGATTTCGTCGTCCATGGCCGCGCGCCGTGGGGCCTCGCCCGCTTTTCTTCTTAGCGCCGCGCTCCTTCCCCGCAGCGCCTCGTCGCACCTCCAGCCAGCCGCATGGCCGCCGCGCCGCCGTGGGAGCTCGCCGCGCCGCCCGCCGCTCGCCGCCCATGGCCGCGCCACCCGCGCCGCTTGTCGCCCATGGCCGCGCGCCGTGGCGCAGGAAGGTGGCCGGTGGGAAGGGAATGGCGAGGGCGGGCGGGCATGGAAGAGTCGAGGCGCGACTCGCGCGACGCGGAAGCGAGGCGGCGTCGGGAGGATTGCTTGGGATGGATAGGATAGGGTTGGGGAAAAAGTTTAGAGATAAAGGTTTTGTGGTGGGCTTCATTTTTTCTTAGCAGGCTGCTTTCTTTCTTGGGCCGAATTGCCATCGGGCCACCACGGGCCGAGCAGGCTAACGGGCCGGGCCGGCTCCGATGCTGTGGGCGTCGCGTGACGCCCATGGCCCGCCCGGCCAGGCCGGGCCGCCGCCCGTGCCCGCACAAGTCGCGGACCGGGGGCCGCCTGTGTACCGGGCCGTTTTTGCCGGGCCACGGACCGGGCCGCTGGTCACGGGCCAAATGGTTAACTATAGCCGATCCCATGCGAATGGAATCTATTGGCCGGCATTGGTGCATGGCTTCGTTGCATGCATGCGAATGCACACAGGCGCCTCACCGGTTAGCCGCCGTAATGTGATGCGTTGTCTGGTGAAAACTGTGCATTCGATCCATGGACACTACACTGTTTCAAACGGCGACCACAGTGGCACGACCATGAGAGTCTGAGGCCGTACGTGAGTGTGATGCATCGCGTTTTGTCCGGTAAAAATTGTGCATCCGATGGATCCAGAGAGGGCTGGGTCTTTGGTGGGCCTGCGACTCCACCGTTTCATGTGCTCGTGCTCGTCCTGAGAGAGAGAAATAGGGGGCCACTGTGGTGCAGCTGAACAGCCGAGTCGATGGTCAGGTGATCATGGACTACGGCGTTATTGATTGGGGCTACTCGATCTCCTCGCCGGCCTATAAAAGGAGGCCAGCCTCCTCTAGTACTAGCTCCTACCCAACCATTCCTACTGCCTCGGCCCTACTCCCTCCATCCCTAATTTGTGGTCGTCGAAACTACAGTGTTATGTCCCTAATTTGTTGTCGTTGGCTATCTTTGGGCAGTAGGCCGTAGGCCATGCAGTGACGATCGCGCAGCAGGCCAGCACTGAGCGCCTAGTCCATCAGTCTTGTCCCCTCCCATTCTCAGCCACACAAAATTCGAGCCTAATAAAAGAAAAAGAAAACCTACCCACTGCATGTCGATTTGTGGTGTAAAAAATTTGGCTGCCATCGAATCTCAATTGTTTTATAGTAAGAAGTCTGGAGTGGAGGTGACGAGCATTAATAGCACGTCATTTCAACACTGCAATCTCAGACATTGTATCTAGGGGCGTTTCAGTCTTTAACCTCCCGTCTTAATACCCGTGCCTGCCTCTCCAGCGACCAGAAAAAAGGGATGGAGGGAGTAGCTCTTTGGAATACCGCCGGCCTCCATTCTTCGAGCTACTAGCTCTCACCCTCACCCCGCCGCCCGGTTCCCACCCTTCATCCAGCTACACCAGCTCTCACCTCGCCCGCTTCCCATGGCAGATCAGGAGGCACGCGAGGTGGCACGCGCGGTGCGCGAGGTGGCGCGCGAGGCGGCCAAGGAGGGTCGGTGGTGGTTTCAACTTTCGATTCGTTGATTTTCCTTTTTCTCCCATGCCTCTGATTTTGACATTGCTTTCCCCCTGTGGTTTTTGCCCCCCAAGTGGCTTCAAGAATGGTTTTCTGTTTCTGGCGGTGTACGTAGGTCCTCTCAAATTGCTTCCTTTTCATTTGTTCTGCTCCATCTCTTCCTAGCTCTGAACTTTGCTCCACCAAGTGTCTTTAAGAATGGTTTCATGTTTCTAGCAGTGTACGTAGGTCCTCTCAAATTGCTTCTTTTTCATTTGTTCTGCTCCATCTCTTCCTAGCTCTGAACTTTGCCCCCCCAAGTGGCTTTAAGAATGGTTTCCTGTTTCTGGCAGTGTACTTAGGTTCTCTCAAATTGCTTCTTTTTCATTTGTTCTGCTCTATCTCTTTCTAGCTCTGAACTTGTATTCAATTCGGCTGCTGCCAAGCAAGGATTTAGAGTCTGAATACATAGTTTGTCTTCTATCTTCAAGTCTTTTTTCTCCATTTTTGCATAGCTTTATTTCTTGTTTTTCCCCTTTTTTTATGTACTTGGTACATTTCGCGTCATGTCGGCTCTGCATTGCAGATTTTATTTCATTTCCTTTACGGTGATAATTTTTATGTTTTTTTCTTAATTCGTTTTCTTTCTTTTCAGTTCGCGAGTTGGCAGCGTACAGGGCTGGCAAGGTGAAGGATCTCCTTCATCCTCCCCTACTGGTGATGACAATTCTATACCCCATTATCATCGGGTTCACCCTCCAGGCCAGGGGCTGGCATTTTTCCTTGGCTCATCCACGTCCTGATGCTGAGGACATCAGGACGGATATGAGTAGGGGTGACCACAATCAGTGGGTCACATTCAATGCTGTAGTCTTCATGCGTACCATTCTCAGTTTCACCTCCTACAGTATAGTGCATACAGTATATACCTTCTGGTGCATATGCGCATTGTGGGTCCAAGAGGCTCCACAAAGCTGGCTGCTCCCTACAGCTGGTTCGGTCCCATCTTTTTCGCATTGGTTGCCTTTTACCTATTTCTTCACTTACGCCAGTTTATCTAGGTATGTGCATTACTCTCTCCTTTCGAGTTGCTTTTTAAGGTGATGTTTCTTTTTTCTTATATGTTTGTGTTCTTTTTAAATTAGGTATGGCACACACATGGCGGATTGGGCAGCAGTGGGAGGTTTTACTGGTGTCATCTTCATGTTCACTCTCTTCATTAACTTGGTAAGATTTAAAAAAACATCAATCATTTGTCTCTCCCATAATATTTGTCTCTCGTAATATTGATTTCTTGGTTATTTTTTCTAATATATTGCTTGTTATGTTGATTTATTTTAGCCCCTTCACCAATGCCAAGCTCATCAAGCATCTTGACCCGCCAGCACACCCGCTTGATCACCAGGAGTAGGAGTTTCTCAGCACCATCAAGCATCTTGACCCGCCAGCACACCCGCTTGATCACCAGGAGTAGGAGTTTCCCAGCATGAGTAGTATTTGAGGGAGTAGTTGGTGGTAGGAGTCTCCCAGCATGAGTGAGTAGTATTTGAGTAGTTTGTGGTAGGAGTTTATGAGTAGTATTTGAGTAGTTGGTGGGGTAGCATAGCTTGCCCAGCATGAGTAGTATTTGAGTAGTCAAATTAGAAATGATGAGTACTAGTAGGCTATTTGACTTGTTTGCTTCTTTATTTGATGTTATGCTAAGGCCCCGTTTGGATGACCCTGGATTTCAGAATCTTGTGAAAAAAAATCCAGTTAGCTTCCAAACGGTGCCAAGATTCTAGAATTTCTGAGATAAGATTGCAAAAATCCGGAATCAAGAGATGTGGTGCTTCTAGCTGATTCTGACTCCCATTTTACCGTTTTGCCCCTCAACTATTTGTTGGCATTGCATGAAGTGCAAGGGTATAAATGGAATGCATGAGAAAAAAAAGATGAAATCAGATTCTAGAATCTTGAATCAACCAAGAAAATTGGATTTTGTTAAGAATCTGGATTTTTAAAATCCAGCTAGAATCTAGATTTTTGAAATCTGAAATCGGATCCAAACAGGGCCTAAGTCTTATCTGATGTATCTGAGTAGTTTAAGTACTAAGTTGTCTCATGTACTAGTACCAAGACTGATTGTTTCAACTCCTTTTGGGAGTATATGATGTAGTACTAGACTGCTATTCATCTTTATTGCCAATATTGCTGTTCCAACTTTTAATCCGAGTATTTTTTTCTGCCCTTATTTTTAGTCATAATCTAGACCTTGCTCACTCCAAACTCGTATACTAGTAGTACATATATAATCGGAGAAGTGCTCCAGTGGACTTTTTCTAAAAAAAACTTGACGAATCCCAAAGCTGATTAACTCTCTATTATCTGCCGTTGCTACCTGGGCCAACCCTATACTACCCAATCCAGTCCAATTCCGATCTAATGTTAAGCCAACCGACTCCCTGTTTTCATCTATTGTCGTTTCTTCGTTGCGCCGCGCTCATGGCCGCCTCATCCACCATGGCTACCAATCGATCGATGAGGAGACTGGCGGGCAGACCAGCGTGAGAAGTTTCAGTCTTATTGAGGCCAACGGCGATATAGTGGCTAGATGGCGGTGAGTTTTACGGCGTTCACGTTCCCTTCCTAGTGTCACAAATGTCCATAGACGACATTTCCCTGCTGCAGATCATCTATTGGCAGTGGGACATAGGAGCAAGTCAATACTAGGCATATAGATCGATCAGTGAAAGCACAAATCTACCGAACGATTAATCGGCCTCCTCTGCTCCCACGGATGATCAAAGATCTGTGTTGAGAGGCACACAGATGACCAAAGACGAGGGAGGCTGTGTTGCTGGCACGATGGTGCCGCCGCCGAACGGCTACTAGCTAGCCCCCCGTGAGCTCCGCCAACTACGCCGGCGCCGCAAACAAAAACGAGGCAAATACTACTTGCATTGACTTGTGCTAGCTGCCGAGGCTGGAGTGGGGCCAGGAGCCCATGACGTTATCAATGGGTAAATTAATTGCGACTTATTTAGTTTAAGCATGCTTTGGGATTCGTGCAGTTCTTTTTTTTTTACAAAGGTCCATAATAATCGTACTATTATTACTGCTGACTAGTACAGTTCAGGCTGAACCGGTCATGGACACGGTGATACATGCCCACTCCCTCGCGCAGATTTCGACACTGTCTCGGGCTATGGATCGACACCGAAGCTAACTCGAGTACGTTAGCGCACGCACCTGGACTATTTAATTCTCTAAACCGATGGCCTCTCTCTCTATATCCATCTATCTATTCAATTCAATCCTCAAAGCTCGCGCCGGCCGCATACAGGATCACATATATATCGACATATACGAGGCGGCTTCACGTAGGTTACGGCAGCAGCCTCTACCTGCTGCTATGACGTCCAAGCAACAGGCGGCAGCGGATTGTGTCGTCGTAAACATGGAGCTTCAGGTCGTAATAGCCGGCAATCCTGCTGCTAGCAACGACTACCACGTCGTGAGCGTCAAAGCTCACCCCACGGGCGGCGGAGGCATGCATCTGCCGGATCATGGTCACCACGTCGTGGATGTTGATCGTGACGTGGTCGTCGGTATCCCCTGTGGCGCCTCATCGGCCATGACGACGAGCACCAAATCAAGCCATGTCGAACTTACAACATTCGGCCATGTCGAACTCAAAGCAGAAGAAGGCCATTTTGAAATCAAAGACGACGACGACGACGGTGGAGACAGCGGCAGAAATCCTTGCCTGGTGTGCACGAAGCCCATGAGGTGGGTTGCCGTCGGACGGTGTGGCCACGGCGTTGTGTGCAGCAAGTGTATGATCGAAGTCCGGTTCTATCAGCAAAATAAACGCTGCGACATCTGCGCAACTCACTGTCCTAAGGTCCTCGTTACAAAGGCGGACGGTGTGTCCGATGGAGTTGCCACTCTTTTAAAGTTGCCACGATTTGTCTTTCGAGATGGCCTCGTGGGCAGGTATTGGTACCATGGCCACACGGGGGCCTACTTTGAGGATGAGAAACACTATCAACACGCAAGAACTGAATGCCATGGAATAATAAGACCCTTCTATAGACCTGTGGTACGTAAATCTAGCTTTTCCTTACAGCTACCACACACAGTAGTAGCTAGCTCGAATTAAATATAAGACCTCGATCGATTTCGAATCTAATAATTAATTAAATGTATGTATTTTTTTGTCTTGCAGTTTCTCTTCGTGATGTATATTGGTTTTCTTATCTTCTGTGGAGCACTTATAGGATCTGCATTTGCAAGTGAGGCAAAGCATGAGTCGTCACGAGTGAGAGCTTATCCCATCAGCATATTCATCGTGTTGTCAGTGGGTGCCTTGTTCTGGTCGTTCTTTTACTTGCCAAACTGGAGAAAAGATCCAGATGATTTGGAACATTGGCGTAGTCTTCGATCTACTAGCAGCTAGTTGTACAATTCTCTCTCTTGATGTACTCCCGATGAGAAGTCAAATTTCTCTTGATGTAATAAGTTTATAGAAAAAATATACAAATATCTATGATATTAAACCGTACCATTTTCATTAGATCGATATACCATGTAATAATATATGGCCAAACTTGTTGTGTGTGTGTGTATTATAGGGCGATGACATTTTTCTAGACCAACGGAGGGATTCCGACTATGGTGGGACTACATTCTTTGACCCTAGCACCACAAGGCTTTGCCATCTATTGCTAGGCTCAGAGACTAAGTGGGCATACTTCATCTGATTGGTGAATATGTCAGGCGGACCTCTACTCGCCATGAATGAACTACTCCCTCTGTCCCATGAAGTTTGTCATTTTTGACTTTTGAACTTTATGTTTGACCATCCGCCTTATTCAAAATATTTATGCAAATCATAAAATAAATTAATCAATATTCAAGTATCTTTATTGATAACAAAATAAATTATATTTATGTAAAAATTTTGAATAAGACGAAGCATCGAAAAAGATGGCACGGAATCCGGGGTGACAAACTCAAGTGGGACGGAGGGAGTATGCACCAACTATTTGAGCCTCATGCTCAAAGTGGGCACACTTCACCTGAGCCCGAAGCTAGAGCCGTTAGCTCCCTCCCTAGCCGCCCTGTGACAAATAGTATGGTCGAGGTCCGGTTCTATTGGATGAATAAACGCTGTGGCATCTGCGCAACTCACTGTCCTAAGGTCCTCGTTACAAAGGCTACGGTGGATTCGCCACTCTTCTCAAGTTGCCACGATTTGTCTTTCGAGACGGCCTCTCAAAAAAGGCCGGTAAGTCTTAACGGTGCCATGGCCACACTAAGGCCTACTTCGAGGATGAGGAACAGTATCAACACGCAAGGACGGAATGCCATGGAATAATACAACCCTTCTATAAACCTTTGGTATGTAAATCTTTTTCGATCTTACAGCATACGCAGTATAGCTACTCCCTCCGTCACATAGAGTTTGTCATTTTTGACTTTTGAACTTCATGTTTGACCATCCGTCTTATTCAAAATATTTATACAAATCATAAAATAAATTAATCAATATTCAAGTATTTTCATTAATAAAATAAGTCGTAACAAAATAAATTATATTTGTGTAAAAAATTTGAATAAGACGAAGCATCAAATAAGATGTCACGGAATCTAGGGTGACAAACTTAGTGGGACGGAGAGAGTAGCTACCTACCTCGATCGATTCATATATAATAATTAATTAAATGTATGTATTTCTTTGTCTTGCAGTTTGTCTTCGTGACGTGTTTTGCTTTTCTCATCTTTTGTGGAGCAATTATAGGATCTGTATTTGCAAGTGAGGCGAAGCATGAGTCGTCACGAGTGAGAGCCTATCCCATTAGTATATTCATCGTGTTACAGCCTCATGATTTGGAACATAGGGGTAGGGTTTGATCTCTCCCAGCTGATCAATAATAGCTGTACAATTCTCTCTCTTGATGTACTCCTGATTACAAGTCAAATTTCTCCGGCCTGATGAGATCAAGTTTATAGAATAATGAAATATCTATGATATTAAAGTACTTGTGTCGGCGTTCCGAGAGCCGGGGGTGCCTCGGGTGCCGGCAATAAAGAATTTCTAGGCCGTGTGCCTCCTCCCCCAATGGCGTAGCGCAAGATGGACACGGACACGGTGGGTTTATCCTGGTTCAGGCCAACGGGGCCCTACGTCCAGCGGGTGGTGTCCTGCTCGTGTTACCTCGCGCTCAAAGGAGAGCTCGTAGTAGGGGTTACAAGCGGCGTGAGGGAGAGAGAAGTGGTCTCAAGCCCCACGATCGTGGTAATGGTGGTGGTGGCGGTTGTCTAGCTACGTTTGTGGTCGGTTCGGTTCCTCTTCTCTCCTCCTAATGGGGCATTACTCCCTTTTTTTATAGTAGGAAGAGGGAAGTAATGTTTACATATGCGGGTGCCTACACAAGTGAGAACTTCTTTTCTATGACCAAATCGTTTTGGTCACGTAAAAACGTCACTTTAGATCACCGAACTGTTTTTGTGACGACTTAGTGACGAATTTAGGATCGTCACAGATGGAGCGTCACATTTGTTCAACCATGACCAATCGAGCAAAATTGGTCATAGCGCTTTTCTTCTATGACCAACACGTTAGTGGTCATGGAACTTCTTTTGTTCTATGACTAGCCCAAATGGTCATTAATTTGGTCATTAAAGACGCCGCCACGTGGCGCCGACACGCCGGGCGGTGATGTGGCACGCTACCGCCGGGGCGACGCCGTCCGTGTGCCGCCTGTTGGCAGCCCACGTGTCCTCTTTACGTGCGCGGTGTCCTCTTCTGTGGCGCCACGCGTGTCCGCATTCTATACGGCCAGCGTGTCCTCTTTCGGTCTTTGCCACGTGTCATGCTCGTGCCACCACATATCCAATTCAGGTCATGCCATGTGTCACTTTTTTCTCGTCTCACCACATGCCCACGCGTGGCTGATTTACATTAAAGCACGAAAGCAAATGAAATTCAACACAAAGACATATAACGTACACACAAGTCACAAATCATACAGGTTTAATACAGAATAAAAGACAACAAAAATAGCACGAGAAAAATAGTCATCGATCATGACAATTCATCACACAATCAAGTTCAAACAAGTAGTTCATCACGACACTAGTTCAAACATAGAACGAGACTAGTGCATCACCACGTAAACTAGACTAGACATCGAGCGTAGTTCATGATGATTTCAACAGCACCCACCCGGCACCAAGTTACACCCCAAAGAACCACCGGGTGTGTTCACCATATATACAAAATAGGCACCCAGAGCAGCTCATCAAGTCGAAGGACCGGGACCAAAGATCGTTGATCATAAGAAGGCGCCGTGAAGTAAACAAAGCATTGGTTTCATTCAATGCCTTCTTGTTCTCCTCCATTTCCCGCTTGTATTCTTGCACCTCTCTTTGGGTCTTCTCAAGAGCTTCCTCGTTGCTCTTACATACATTCTTCAGCACATTCACTTCATCTTTGAGAGCTTCTTTTTCCTCTTCTTTCACCGCTAGTTGTTCTGGAGCGCCCTTTCTTTGGTTGTGGCTGGTTTTGTCGGGCTTATGGGCTGCATACCAATGTTCTTCGGGAAGATGTTGGCGCTATTCTTGGGGAGGGGACGTTGGAGACAACCTCTACACTTGAGTAATCAGCAGCCTTCAAATCTTCCATGTCACTGACATAATCCAAATCCAAATGTTAATTATTGGAATAATATGCTATCCAAAAAAAAAAAACCCGCATACATAAGCGAAGGAAGTATAGAAGTAGCGGCAAGTGGATTATATCGGGCTTCAATCTCAAGATACACTTGACTACGAAGCTATAAAACCATGAACGGAGAAATAAAGTTACCAAAGAACACACAGGCTCATTCATTAAGCGTAACAAATTCAACTGCAGGCCAGATGTATACCATTTAACCAAACATATATTTGTTGGTATTCTTTTCTTGCGCACAAAGCAATTCACATTATTCTTCTAGATTCTTCAGCAGAGTTTGCAATCGAGACAATTCTTTGATTCAACATAATTAGGCAAGTTTCGAGAGATTAGCTTAATGAAAATAACAACACATTATGCTACTCTATTGAGTAAATGATTGTTCCGGCCAAGAGTTGAACTTATCTATCTAAAATAAAACAAGGCCATAAAATGATTTCAAGATATATCTACTCTCCGATTCACTATTAGAAGTCCTTTTGGAAAAGGTTTGAGTCAAAAATGTTGGATGTGGGAAAAGTTGTCTCCGTGCTCCGGCCTATGGCTGTCCAAAATGTTTTATTTTCTAGCTTGTATAATTTTGAATAACAATTCGTAATATGAACATAAAAAGACAAGTATGAACATAAAAGGACTCATAGTGCAGCTCTAGTTCAAGCCTCTTAATCATGCAGAATTATCTACTAAAGAAAAGATTCTACACTAATTTTCTTAAGCGTGTGAGAGAAGCGTGAATCAAAGAATGCAAGTAAGACCAAAATGGCTCAATATATTAAGCAGTTGCGTGGTGAGCACAAAGCAAATTGTTTACTAAAGAAAAGATCCTACACTCGATCCTTCTTTGAACCAAACCAAGGGAATAGGAAAAGAATGCGCAATCATATGTGAGTTGCCTAAGATTCTTGTTGCGCTTTTAAAATGGTGTTAAGACACCGAGTAAAAACCATCCTAATACCTATTCTCAGTAGCAAAAGCATTCTAAAATTCACTATGAAAGAAGTATCTTTGGAAGAATCAAGAAAAATTCTCATTTGGACAAATCACCTATAACTTCTATGGATGGATTTCACCAAAACTAGCATCTTATTCAGTGGCATAATAAGGCTAAAAATGGTAACAAAAAAAATAAAGACAAATTATTTTCACCATTCTTTTAGAAATAAACAAGTTAACAGTTCTTCACTTACGTATTTCGCTTTGGAAGATATTCATCTAGAATACAAGCCATGTCGAGATAAGCTAAGTTGCCTTATGAGTATATGTGATATTATACTTACAATAGCTTCTTTTGCCATGTCGGTCGGTCCATTCTTTCTACCGGTATGGCATTCTTTGAAGACCTCCTTTGGATCAAGATCTTCCTCGCCAGCAGGTTCTTCTTCTTCAACGGGGTCTTCCGGTTCTCGGTAGCATCTTCTTGATTTGCACGTGCTTGAGCCATTTTCTTTTGTTTTCATTTTGGCATGAAATGAACGGAGAAGTTAAATTTGTACAAAGAAGCGTGGAGTAAAAAAAAGCGACAAGATACGGTAGTGCACTTCTCATACATATGCATGCAAATTGTGCAACATAGCAAATGAGAACCCGGTCATTTGGTGATACTTGACTTTGGCACGGTTTTGCTTGTTCTTCTCAACTGTTTCTTCGCAACATGTGAAACATGAATGAAGTATTGCACCGAGACCTAGCCTGTGGAGTTCATATAGGAAAGAGCACAGATCGGACTTACCATGTTTTTTGGACTCATCCAACCTTTAACCAATTCATTCCACTCTGATCGGTCATGTATGTTTGGTGAGGTTGTTACGATCCGGTCAACGGGAATGCCGGTGAAGTAGGTTTTCTCCGGGATGTCATTCGTGTCACCCTCTTTGGTAGCCTCGAAGTTTCTCTCTCGCAATGCACACCAGGTGTTCGATGGAAGGTCATGGCGTTGATGAGGTAACAACTCTCGGCTTGTGTGCTTTCTTCATGATCAAGGTGCGACCAACGCCTTGGCCATCGTTGTGTTGTAGCTCCAATCGATTGAAGTGGGATCCAAAGAACAATGGACAATAGTTCGATGTGTTTCCTTTGATGTTCGGTTGTCTTTGCAATAAAGAAAATATGGCATGGTATTACTATCTTCAATGTGTGCTTGAATCAGTCCTGCTCAAGGGCTCGTGTAGTGCTAGATGATAATTTCGATTTGGTAGCATAATTATGTTGGACTCCTTTGGCAATTGATAATTTCGATTTGTTTAGATGAAAATCTTGATCTTTGCATATGTTGGACTCCTTTGGCAATTGATTTGGTAGCATAATTATGAGAATGCCATTATTCTCTAAATGAGTAGCAACACATCTTTTTCGAGTTGTACAAACTAATTGACAGTTTGAGCCGGGGGATTTGTTATGTGATGTCTCCTTGTAGAAACCCACATTGATCGATATTTTCTCGAATTGAGAGCACATGTTAAATTTTCTCAATACTTCACAAGTAGTATGTGTTTCATTTTATACGACCATTTATAACTTGATCTTTTTCCTCATTGGCTTGAAAGCGGTCATCCTAGACAAGCTAATCTGTTGTTTTGTGCGGTATTGATTTCTTGTACATCGTGTTGACACAATTTGAACTCAATCCGCATGCGGGCTATAGATCAAATCCGACGGACCTATGAGAAGAAATGTGTTCACCGAGGAACCAAGATGCCAAAGGTTCAGAGCTGCGTTGTCTTGAAAAAACTAGGACAATCGTTAGAGACTTGCACACACGAACCGGGTTTTCTACGGAGCGCGAATCTATATCCGATAGAATACAAAAGTTACGGGATGAGGAATCGCAGCCACAACTCGTTGAGTTGTTGGAGGGGTAAGCTATCTTTCGGTTTATGTATCCGACCCCGCCCTGTAATTTTCATTTCAGTCCGTATTGATGAATTGGTCGCTCCTTTGCGGCTTTACAAAATCTTGGAAAATAATGGTTGACTCACATGAAACCCGGAGGCGGATTATGTTTGAGGTGAATTCATTTACATGTCGCTTATGGCAAATTTCAGAACGATGCACAGCGTCATGCAACTCGAAGTTGGAGGTTGAATCGAGGAATTGGAGATCCCCGCTTTATTAGCTATTTCAATGCTCGAAAAGCATATATCGAAGCTCTTGATGACACGGGCGAAGGTTGACAAGTCTTTGTGACTTCGGCCGGATCGAATTTTGGTCATGCAAAGTATGTGTAGGTGTAGCTCTTGGTTGTATTTTGAGCCAATTTGGAAGTAGTGAGTTCGGTTGATATGTAATTGTAGGTGCAGGTGTAGCCGATGTATGAGCAAACTCTTATTGCAATGTATGAGCGACTTGCTATGCACCACTGTAATATTATCTTTGTCAACTTTAATTATCTTTGGAATGTTAATGCAATTTGGAATGAAAGTGCATTCGGAAAGGGTGTGGACAACATGTTACCCGACAATATTATCACTAAGAACAACATATTCCTTCACAATATTACTTGTCAAAATTTCAAATTTTGTTCTATATTACAAGCATTATAGGCATCTAGAAAATAGACCATTACGGACAATCTAGTTCACAAGGTTGTCGGTCACCTAAACGATGGAGTCCGAAACTCCATTATATTACAAAAAGAATATTAGAGGCCTAACATGAAGTTGACAGTTCACGTGCCATCCACGAGGCACCCAGATTCCATTATATTACAAAATAGGCATCCAGTTCACAGTTCCAAATTCCACACCCAAAATAGTTTGTACTGCGCAAAGATCGACTTTAGATCCATGAGGTTTCTCACAACCACAACAGTACACACATAAGGAGGTAATAAGTTCAGATTATGCCCTTATTACATGACATGACAAAAAGCTAATTAGTTCGAGAATATGCCCTTATTACACGACATACGAGAAGCAAACAAGTTCGGGATTACATCACACAAGAGCCAAAATGACAAAGCCGCCAGACAACCGCTTGACGGGCCACCAACATCTCGCTTTTCATTGCCCCAAAGTATCCACTCCATCATCTTAGCCGATCCGTGATGCCGCAATTTAGATCGAGTACACTTGTGAGTTTATTCACGGGCCATACATGACAAAAAAAAAAAAAAAAAAACAAAACAATGCTATCAATATAGAGCCGACATGACAATTTAGAGCTCCTAGCCCAAACTCGTATTGTGCTATGAAGGCGGTGGGGGAAAAATTCAAATGGAACTGTTTTGCCCACCTTTTGTTGGTTCTAGCGGTTTTTAAATCATCATCATCGCTGCCGTCGGCATCTTGGCACATGTCATCTTCGGCGTTTTTCGTTGTCATTATCACTAAAATATTGCATCACATAGTGTCATCTTCCTCTTCCTCTTTCTCCTCATCTTCATCTTCCTCCTCATCTTCATCTACGTAAATTTTGGCTTGCTTCGTGTTTCTTATAAGTTCATCTAAACGAGCTTCAATTCTAGTAGATGCGCCACCATGATTATTGACCTCAGCCTCATCACCAACTAATTGCTGCACTCCACCATCACCATCACCTTGCTGCACTTCATGCTGTATCGGAAGAGTAATCTTCTTGATAAACGACTTCACTTTTTTTCAAACACATTATATATGTCCCTTTGTTCAAATTTTTGCACTACTCGCCAATGCTTTCCCAAAGCCGTGTCTTCCATGTAGAATACCTTCTTCGATTGAGTTGACAAAATGTAAGGGCCGGACTTATACCAAAATGACTGAATGTTGATGGATCCGAAATGTCCATCATCTCTCGATGCCTCTTGTCTTGCCTTCTTGATTGTACCAATCACATCCAAAGAGAACCACTGATCGAAAGTGCTTTGTAGATTGGAGTTATAATGCATTTGAATAATCTCATTAAGGACTCCATAAAAAAACAATATTGTCATCATCTCCATCTCCATGAGTCATTATACCGCTATTCGAAGTTTGCAAGTATTTCTCACGGGACACCGTGTTATATAGGACTCCATTGATAATGCAAGTTTTCGACCAAAACCCCACTTTCGAAGATCGGAAAACAGACAAAGCATACAATCGCCGGTAACCTCTTTACGGGCGATCTCTATGCTTCTCGGCGATCCGGGCTTCAAACAAAGAATACAAACGTGAATACAACATAACCATCAGTACAACATACATAAAGGAAGTTTTGGTGAATACTACTTACATGGCTCCTAAACCATTTAGGAAATCCATTTTCAAGCCTTTTGTCAACATCATGTGACCCTTCTTGCAATAACTCTTCCTTGTACATCTTTGTTAGAAAAAGCATAACCATCGCAAAAGCTTCACTTGCAATTCAAGAGAAGATAATTATGCAAATAAAATAAAATCGATACTTACAAAGACATATGGCGCAACCTTTTAATTATTTAGAACATACCAAACTAGTTTGTTGTACATTTTATCCTCAATGTATGTCTTCCTGTCGGCTCCTACGAGTTTAACACCATGCTTAAAAACTTCAGGGTCACTATCTAATACCACATCTCCTACAGGGATGGCATCCTTGTTGAATTTGGTTTCAACATCCGCCATATACCTTGAACAAAATGTCAAGGTGTCACTTGCAGCATAGGCCTCCGCAATTGATCCTTCAGGCCTAGCCCTGTTCCTCACAAAATTCTTCAAAGTACCCAATCTCCTCTCTCTTTGGGTACATCCATCCATATTGAACCGGGCCTCAAAGCAATGCCTCATCGGTAGATGCACGACCCGGGTGCACCATGACATCAAAAAAAGGCTGGGAGGGAAAATTTTCTCAAACTTGCAAAGGATTACCGGGATTTTTCGTCCTTTAATTTTTTTCACAACATCTATCTTTAGATTTCTACTACACAATTCTCTCGAAGAAGTCCCCAAGCTCGCAATTGCTTCATACACATCTTTCCTTACCAATCCTCTTAAGCCGGCCAGGTAAGATCTTTTGCGTAGTACATGGCAACAATGGGTTTTCAGCCTCCCCCCGCAACCTAGTACCATCTCGCACTTATGAATCTTCCCAGTTTCTTTGCATACCCCTCTGGAAACTTCGGACCTTTGAGAAACTTACGTAATTTAACTCTGTTATCCTTGTTCAATACATAGAAAGCCTCTGGCTTCCTAGTCCCGTCTCCATCCTCTCACAAGTGAAATTCATGTCTAATGCCCATATCATACAAATCCAACCTTGCATTATCGGTGTCCTTGTTCTTGCCCTCAATTTTGAGTAATATGCCAAGGAGGGCTTCACAGATGTTCTTCTCTATGTGCATAACATCAAGATTGTGTGCGGCAGTGTGTATTTCCAATATGGTAGCTTCCGCAACACTGATTTGCGACTAAATATTTTGGGGCCCTTGTTCGCGCCCACGCTTCCTTTTCTTGGGATTGGGATTGGGACTGGGATTGGGATGCTTTCCCGGCCTCACATGTTTCACCTTCTCTAGTTGCTCAAGGACCTCTTCAATATCGAACTTGCCCTACAGATCCCTGTTTTCACAACGGCCATCAAAATCCAAGCTTGTCCTCCATTCATGATCCATTGGAAGAAAACAACGATGGCCAATGTAAGCAATCTTGCCCCCCGTGCCCTTGACAAAGGATTTTTTGTCACGGTGGATACATGCATAATAACCTTTCGTGGTTCATACGACAAGGTGCTCAATCTTTGGAAAGTCATGTACACACCACAAAGACAAATGGCATGAAGATCAAACTTTTTTGGGTAACGGCATCATAAGTGCTTACTCCACTCCACAGTTCAAGTAGTTCTTCAATTAGAGGCTCAAGAAACAAGTCAAAATCTTTTCCGTGAGATGTTGGACCGGGATGAGCAAACAGATAAAAGCGCTTTCTTTGAATTGACACATTCCCATGGTGGCGTGTTGTTGAGGTGTCACAAGCACAGGCCACATGCTATATTGAGTGCTCATGTTGCCAAAAGGGTTGAAACCATCTCGTAGCTAGAGAAAGCCTCAAGTTTCTTGGATCTTTTGCAAAAGATGGAAACCGCCTATCAAAGTCCTTCCATGCCTCCCCATCAAATTTGGATGACTCATTTCATTGTCGACGGCTTTCTACTCACCCTATGCCACTTAGGGTCTCCTCGGATGTTTGTTTCATGGCAAACATCCTCTTCAAAGCCTTGGTATAAGTGGAAAGTGCTTTAAGACCTTATGAGGAACCCGCCTTCCACCATTAGCATCTTTCCATCTAGATTCACCACAAACCGGACATTCTTGTAGATTGGCATATCTGTCCCAAACACCTCGGACTTACGGAACAACACACAATTATTCTTGCACACATGGATCGATTCATATGCAATGCCCAATTCACGAAGATACTTTTTCGCCTCATCATAGGAAGTAGGAAATTCACACTGAGGGAATCCATCAGACAATAGCTTCATCATTTCAGTAAAATATTTATTGCTAACTCGATAGCGAGACTTGAGATAGAGAAGTCTCACTATAAAAGAGAAACGGAATGCACCGATCCCGGGCATAGTGTCCGCTTGGCATCGGCAAGAACTCGGCAAAACTAGGATTCCCTCCGGTTTCCTCTACCGCCGTGTACAAATCGCTATCATCTCGCGTGACCCCAAGATCATCTTGGTCATCATCTTGGGTATCCTCGCTGAAATGTGTCCCTCCACCATAATCATATTCATCATGTTGCACCTCCTCCTCTCTGAACTCAATAACTTGGGCATCTAGAGACTCTCCATGATGAACCCAACGAGTGTAAGTAGAAGACATTCCAAACATGAGTATATGGTCCTCCACTTTTCTTTGAGGCGGTAAAAGTTTGGTTAAGACATTCGCGACATGGACAATATATATCACTTGTCTGCAGGGAATTTTCCTCTAACAAATTTCATGAAATCTTCCACTCCGTTCGTGAACGGAGTTGTGAATCGTTTCGCATGAATCCAACTTCGATCCATCCGCATGTGGAATAAGGACAATTTAAAACTCGTATTAGGCTCAGAGTGAATGATTTATAGTAATGTAACTTAACCTCGTAAAGGTGGAAAATGGAATATATTGCCCCCAAAAAAATTACGTAAAACAACTCACAAGCATCATGAAAAAGTAAAAATTAAAAAAATTGCTAATTAGTTAAACTAGAACAGATCGCTTTGATCGCCAACACTACTATTAAAATTCAAAACTAATGCCTTGTAGATGAAATCGTACCCATATGGGCGTTCGTGAGGAATCGAGAACTAAATCAACCAAAGACTTTGAGTGTTGATATTTCTTTGGGGTTAGACACAAATACGAGATGGATCATATCGGCCGGTTAGACATGCGAGGATTGAGTGTTGATATTTAAAGGGTGTTACTCATAAATTTCTATCCTTTCTACATGCAAAATACTTGGAACACAGGCATATATGTCACTTTGATTAAAAGAAAAAAATCAAACATTGAAATCTGATGTCACCATATGCACATACTTACGTTACACGCCGCCAAAGACTTTGCTCGTCGGCTCCACACACACGAGGACAACTCTGCCGCCGCCTAACACGTGCTAGGACGCCGCCGGATCACCCGCTGGGATGCCGCGACACCGCCAACTCGAGATCACGTACCAGCGGGACGCCTCCGCCGGATGCCGCGAGATCGCCAACCCTCGACGTTCTTTGCGGTCGTTTCACGCACGACGCCGCCTATGGGGAACACGACAACGACGATGATCACGCCCGCCGCCTCCGCCGATCACCACGACGACGCGTCCGCCGCCACGCCGAAACACGAGGTTCGCGGTTTGGTCGTCCCCGCGCGAGTCTCGCGTGTGGCCGCGGCGCACGGTTGGGACGGAACCGGGAGGAATCACCGAGACGGAGTCCCCGCGTGTGGCCGCGGCGCGGAGGAATCGCCGAGACGTGCACGAGTCGCGGATCCGGGACCTCTCGTAGACGAGAGGTTCGGCCTTCGTTACTATGTACATGTACATGTACGAAAATCATCCTTTTATTCTACAAATAAAATACATAGTACAGCTTTTGGACACAAATCAATGAATGGTGCGGCGGTAAGGCATAACATCGTGTTCTCGGGCAGGTCTGCAGCTTCGAATCGTGAGATTGCTCTTTTTTGCGAATAAAATGAATAAAGCTTCTTGGGCCGACGAGTGGGTAAAGCTTCTTGGGCGGTCTTTGGTTTGGGCCAAATCTTTGCGGATTTTCTTCTTGGGCGGTTCTTTGGTTTGGGCGGATTTGCGGATTTGAGCCAAATTACTAGCCGGGCTTGGCAAGCCGGGGGTTGTTGGCCCAACTTCTTCGGAATGCCACGTGGCGGTGGGACCATTATGTGGGTCCGCGAGCCACGTGGACGTGGGGCATCTTGTATGGGACCGCATGCGGGACCCAGAGGCACCTCGGCGATTGTTTTGTGGCGATGACAATTGTTGTTTTATGACCAAATATTATGTCCGTCATTGGTTCACCACGATCAGAGGTGGAATAAGTCATTTGTGACCATCATATTTGATGTTACGTGGACGATGCCGGGATTTTGGTCATAATTTTTTAGTGGCTTTGGCGCCGTTACTGGTCATCTGTGATGAATTCATCAAATTCGTCATGGAAGAGTATACTTCCATGACGAAATTTCATATCGTCACTAGCAAATCGTCATGGAAGTGAGCTTTTGTACTAGTGCTAGGTGGCTAAATACTGAGGCTACACTTGTTGCATGTGCGCGGCCGAGGGTTGGTTGGCTTGGACGTCGTTTGATGAAGACACGCGTCCTGATCTGATGGCAGACGTGCCGTTTCCTGGTACGGCCCCAAGGGTTTGTGAGGCGTCCCTCACACCGGTGGCGGGGGCGGTCCCGTGAACGCCGGGCCGTGGCGTGTCATGAGCCCGAGGGGTCCGCCCAACGTGGCGTCTTAGCGGTGTTTCGGGAATGAACAGTGTTGTCTCGGTTTTTCCGCGGCCGGGCGGCGTCGTCACGCCACCGCTCGCCTTTGTGTCCCATCGGTTGGATTGGGAAGCGATTTGGCAGGCCGATTTGACTGGGCGTAATCGATGGCCCTGGCGCCTCGTCTGCTGTACAACCGCATTAAATGCAGCCATTTCCCTTCCTTCAGACGGAACCTCCCATGCCCGAGGGTCGGCGACCCTGGGTGAGTCGGTTGGGCCACCTCGCCCGAGGATAGAGAGCTGGGTCTCGCCGGGCGAGGCGGGAGACTCGCCTCGCTCGAGGGTGGTGAGCCAGGCCACCCCTCGGCGGCGGGGGAGACCCCTCGCCCGAGGGGTGGTGAGCTAGGCCACCCTCGGGCGAGGGGAGTCCATGCGCCCGAGGACGGAGAGTTGTGTCTTCCTCGGGCGAGACGGAGGTTGGGGTTGAGTCCGAGCCCTGGGTCGGTTGGTGATGACGTGGAGCGTTCTGGTTCTCCGTCTTGTAAAGGTTCCTGACCTTGTCATTCTTGAGCGTAGCGAGCTCCTGGTTAGTGTCCTTCGTCGTGGTGACTTCGTGGGCCGCTTGTGGGCCGACTCGGCTTCATGTATGCGCCGTGGCTCTTTGGCCTGGTCCGTCGCTGTTGGGCCGTTCTTTGAAGCGGGATGGTGGCGGTACGGGTTTTTTCGGGCCCCGATGGGCCGGGCGGATTCTTGTTGTTTGGAAAATGTCTCGGGGCCCGATATTTAGGTCCCCGACAACTTGTTTTCATCAGATATATACCATGTAATAATATATGGCGAGGCTTTGCTATGATACTCTGAAACCGATCGAGTGCGACCCAGGCTGTAAGTTTTGATGCAGACCGTGCAACTTAAACTAAAAAGCCTAAGATATATAGAAAGTTGTGCACATATTGCAAGTTTTGCCTGCAATTCACACCTGGATAGAGTCAGGTGGAATTGATTTATTATCATTTACAGCCTTATCTAAACCAGATCTAGCAAGCACAGTGCCACATTTTTACCCAACTAAAACCACCAACACCAAAGTACAAGGCCAACGGCACATACATATTTTGCCACACTGACCACAAGTCCAGAAACATCCGATGGTCCTAAAATGTATTACAGCATCAGCAAGCTACGGTTGTCCCTTCCAATATACAAGAATTAGAAGAACTAGCAACCCCTACAAAGTCACTTCTGATCCTGGATGTACGCCAGCCCTAACTACTTTTGACTCAACTCCTGCAAAATACAATGGCAGACAGAAACGTAAGAAATAATTGTGCCAGTGTCTACATGTCGTGGTCTAGTACCACCGTCACGGTAATGTCCGGCTAATGTATTAGCCGATGGCCTAGCTCTAGAGACAATGACACGGGATTTATCTTGGTTGGGGCAAATCGGGCTCCCTACTCCGGTGTGATCACTATCCGAGCTCAAACGCTCATACCGGGGCTAGTACAAGCAAGGCGAGAGAGGGAGGGGAGCTCCCAAGTCTCTGGTGATTGAGGTGAGTGCCAATATCGAGAGCGAGAGCGGAAGGATGAGAGTGAGAACTTGGGAAATCTAAAGTCCTTGCCCCAACCCAGAGGCCTTCCTCCCCTTTCATAGTCACAAGGGGGGCAGGAACACCAGCTTCCTCTGGACCGAGGGCTTCAGGGGAGTAGAGAACGTGTGTACAGAGTATGGAATGCGGTGAGAGCTCTCGGATGAGCTCTGGACGTAGGGCGAGAGCTGTCTTCGAGCTCCTGGGCGCTTTGGATGCTGAAATTGGTCGTCGCCGTACGCGGGAATCGTGGTTTGGGCGGTGATCAGGCGTCGCCTTGTCCCTAATCGGAGTTGGAACCCGTCTCCTCGGTATGGGATGCGCCCATGCCATGTATGGGGATATGGTACCTGGTATGTACTCGCCGGTCACTGTGGCAGAGCTGTTAGAGTCGATGGGGTACGACGGTATGGTCAAATGACCTCTCCCTGTCTCTGTGACCCCGCATGGCTACAGTGTCCGTCAGGGAGCAGTTGGGTTGTCAGAGAGTTGTTGGCCAACTCCCGCACCCGCACTGGAAGGACGAGCTCTCCCGGGTTGCGCAGAGGGGCTCGTCGCGCGGGGAGCTCGAGTGGTTTGAGAGAGGTCCCGGAGGAGAGCTCACACTGTGGGTACGAAAAAACCTCCCTTGATGAGAGGTCGTTTGGAACGGTCCGGGGAACCTCAGAGGCGAGCTCGCGTGGGAGAGCTCATGAGGTCCCTTCGTATGCGGGGAAGCTCGTCCACGGTGGAGACCTCGCGTGCACGGAGTCGGCGGTTGTGCCTTGGATCCCGGAAGCGTTTTTGTCCGTGGATGGTGGCTTGAGACTCCGGGCAAGGGCGTCCCGAATATCGATCCCCCACACTACAAATCAAATCTAGTTTGTGTTTATGACATTTATCACATGTGCAAGTGCTCTTTGGTTGAAATGCTTGTATAGAGATTCAGATTTTGTGGGTCTGAATATTTCGGATAGCGAGGCAACATATTTAGAACATATGACCAAAAGCATAAGCTCAATTACAAGTGGGCAAGCATTCACACAACAAAATGACAAAGCAATAGTCGAAAACACTTGTGTTCAAAGTGAAAGCAAAGTAACTAGCAAGTTGCTTTGGTGAAAAACACTTGGTTCACTTGATGTTTGAGCTCCATAGTAACTCTCCTTGATGGTTCTTTTCATTGTCCCATAGCTCTGATTTCGCATGGTTTTGCCCAAGTAGCTTTGAGAATGGTTTTCTGTTTCTGGCAGCGTACGTAGGTCCTCTCAGCATTGCTTCTTTTTCATTTGTTCTCATCCATCCGTGCCCTAGTCTCCGGCTCTTGTCCGCCGGCGTTGCGTTTGTGCGAATCCGTCTCAGCTCTTGTCTCGATCTCCTTCTCTATTCTTGTATCATCTTGGCTCTAAATCGCATCCGCTATTGCTTATTTTTTTTTTTTTTCTATACGGTGGATTCTCCGCAACATCTCCGCTCATTGCTTATTCTATCTTGATCTTTTACTTTTTTATTATAGAAATGACCTGACGCATGTGTGTTTTTTTTTTTTTTTTCGTGAGTTGTTCGCCTACGAGGCGAATAAGGTATGCTTTCATGATTTCCGTTCAATCGTTATTTGCATATTTAATTGTAGTTGACTTCGTCTTTGTTTTCCTTCTATGTTGTTTTCTACTCAAAAGGTCAAGGAGCTACATCCTCCCATGCTAGCCTTTCGCAATACTCTACCTAGTTGTGATTGGCTTTACCCTCCAAGCTCGTGGCTGGCATTTTTCGTTGGTTGCTCGGGAGTTCCGGAGGGACCACAACGAGGGTGGGGTGACCTTCAATGTTGTCGTGTTCATGCGCACCATTTTCAGTTTCATGTCATACACGATGGTTCATATGTACCTATTGGTGCATATGCGCATTTTGGCACCCAGAGGCTTGAGGCTATCTGCTCCATTTAGTTGGTTTGGTCCACTCATATTTGCTTTGATTGGCTTCACCTATTTTTATATTTATGCCGGTTTATCGAGGTAGTACTCCTTCTCTATTTCTTACTTCTAATTGTCTTTTAAGATAATGTTGTTGCTTATTGTTTATAAATTTGTACATGTTTTTGAATTTCATCGGGTATGGCACACATAGGGCAGATTGGGGAGCCCACAAAGAGGTTTTCGGTCTCATCACCTTGTTTACTATCTTTCTTCTCATGGTAAGTAAGATCATTAATCGCCTTGTCTACTAGCTTTCAGCCAGTTTTTTGGTTAATTTTTCTCTAACACATAGCTTGTTATATATTATATTGCTTTAGGCCCCACCATCCAATGCCAACATCACCGAGGAGATTGACCCAGCACATCAGGGGTAGCAGGCGCATAGCAGGAGTTGCAGCATCAGGAGTTGTAGCGTTGCCCACTCCCAGTAGTACTACTTTATATTGGTCTAGTTGGAGTAGCTATGAGTACTACTGGGCTATTTAATCATTTGTTTTCGTTTGCTATCTGCTGTATTTTAGTTTGACTAGTAGGTTGTTTAGTTTGACTAGTCTGGTAACTCCTAATGTAGACTTTGATTATTTTTATTGTCAGTAAGTTACTGTTTAACTTTTTATATCTGGAAAGTGTTTTCCTATCCCTATCTGTTATATGGACCATTCAGCTAACTAGTAGATTATTACAAGTACAAATTAAGTGTAACTGGTTTGCTATGATTTGCTATGATACTCTGAAACCGATCGAGTGTGACCCAGGCTGTAAGTTTTGATGCAGACCGTGCAGCTTAAACTAAAAAGCCTAAGATATATAGAAAGTTGTGCACAAATTGCAAGTTTTGTCTGCAATTCACACCTGGATAGAGTCAGGTGGAATTGATTTATCTAGAAAATATGTTTCTAAGTCTAGGATGTTGAAATAGACCGTTCTAAATAAGAGACAAAAAGGGGAGGAAAGAGCTCAGTTGTAGAGAGGGGACACTACAATCTTGAACAAGTGGAACTTAGTGGGAGGAGAGGTCACTTGCCCTGGTGTCTTTGGGCATTTATATAGACAATGGCTATTTACATGTGATCTCTTATTTGAACTACTAGTTGGGCCTCTTCTATAGGGAAACTTAGCCCATACACCTCATAGACTCCCGAACATTGTGGCACACTCTTCAATAAGATGGGCTTCATTAGGGGGTCTTACCATCATCTTCTGAGATTGCAATGAAACCTTCGATGCGAACAACTAAAGGGATTCTCCAGCATCTGCAACGTCAACACTCATGACATATCTTCATCAATATCTTTAATGGCTACAACAACTTGCCTCTATCAAATGTTTGGCACGAGGGGCTTCGTTGGTTTCTTCAGCATTTACTACCACAATGCCATTTGTCACCACCTTTGGCATGACAACCTTCACCAACATCTTTAGCATTCACAATGACTTGCCTCGGCCGACACTTTGGCATGAGGGTCTTTTCTAACATCATCTTGGCGGTTACAACGACTCATCTTCACCAAAACAACGGTAGAAGGGGCTTCCGCCACTACAACGACACAAGAGCCTTTGTTGACACATTTGACATCAACTTATGACGTGGCTTGCCTTCATCGCCTAGTTCAATGGGGCTACATCAACTTGTTCCGCATTGAGGTCCACTTCACCTTCCTCGACCACTTTAACTCTAGGGATTCACTAACAACTTCGGTCTGAGCATCTACTTATAAGCTACTATGGCTACTATGAATAAGTCAATTACAACATGCACAACTGAATGTTGTCTTGACTTCAAAGACTACTATGGCTACTATGATCCCTTCCACACATCACTTACTATTCTCTTTAACCTATGCTTCTTGGTCCCCTACTATCTCTAATTATATAATGCTTCCACGTGAAGCAACTTCAATTTATGCTCTCCATCTTACTAGCAAGTGAAAACTCTCCTCATATTTACCATGAATTTGTTCAAGAGCTTGCTTCATACTTGTCTAGTCCTTAGAATACTTCATATCTTGATGTCATAATCTCCTTCTAGTCTATCCTCGGCGTTGTTGACACCTTTTGTTTGGGTTCTTTTTTAAACCAATCCGCCAATTTGTGCAGGACACCATTCGGCCTTCTAGGGTTACCATTTTCTCTTCCCTCAATTCTCGTAGTAGATTTGTTGTGATCAAAAAGCAAAACTTTACTCTTCATGTCAAAGGGTTAGATGTTAACTAGGTCAACAAACTCTATTGTCAAATGGTTACTTGTTAACCAAATAAAAAGGGTACTCAATAAAAGACAATACCCAAGTAGTATCTGTATTGTTTTGCCATCAAAGACCTTTGGGGCATGAATTCTCCATGGGCACCCCTACATTGCACTTGCCAATGAATCTTGTCTTTGTTAGTCTTTAGACTAGCAAATTCAAACCCCTCTCTTCACAACATAATTCCTAATAGCTTTCCTAAATGTTATGATTTCAGGAAACAAGGTTTCCTTGAGAATACTTGGATTTTTAGGATCATTCACTTTTGCCTCAAGAGAAACAAGGTGCAATGAATCTGTGCAAGTGGAACAACGACATAAATATGCTCATCATCAACTCCAACATACTCTTCTTGGTTGTCAAACATGTCAGGTTCCCTATCAAGCTCAATGTATGGCTCCTTTTCTCTTGCATCATCGATTTGGGTTCCACAATTTAGTCACTACTCTTATTCTTTCCTTTTCTCTTGCATCATCGGTTTACGGGTCCCACAAGTGCATTTACTACTCATATTCTTTCCTTCATCTACTTCAATTTAGTGGGAGGAGAGGCTCTAGTGGAGGAGCTAGGTGCCTACGGCTTGGGAGCCATCATGCGGGGAGGTTCTCCGCACCAAAGGGAGGAACCCTTGGTGGGGATCCCCTTCTTGGCGACCACGCCAAGGAACATGATCTTGCCCACACTAGAGTGAGCCATCTGCTGGAGAGGGTCTTGCCACACGAGGGAGCTGCTCTCTGCGCCTAAAGAGGGAGATGCCTACGTCGTGTCTTTATTGTGTGAGAAGTCGTGAGCACGAGTTCAAGGCATGCGACTGCGGAGTAGACCGCACCCGGATGGCGGAGGGCTCGCGTCGGGTGTCCACACCGGAGGGAGCTGCCCATGCGGAAGGAGCCACCGTCGAAGAAGGGTGCCACGTAGGGGTGCATGTCGTGTCAGATTGGGGAAAGTGCTCAATGTGGCCTTTGGGATGAGATTTGAGCCACCTATTTTTTTTTTTTGGGGGGTAGTGTAGGTAGGGGGATCTACTGGGGGTGAGTTTTCTTTCTCATTACTCAAAAAATAGGATAAGAGGATGACACAGAAGGGATGCTCTAACACAGAGAGGCTCTGATCATAGTCATCATCAATTCTGACTAATTTCTCAGACATAGGGAGGCTCGGAAGCAAATGTCTTTATGTGGTCTAGTATATAAGTCCATTATGGCATGGTCACGTATAGTCTACAAAATGATAATTTTACAATATCTACATATAAGAGTATATCAAATTATAAAATAGAGTTTTTTTTTTCCCTCAACAATCTAGGGATGGTAACTTTAATTAGGTGGTTGACCTATATAAGGTTTAGGTATTCATAGTCATACTTAATATAAATCTTGATGAACTTTGTATTTCTCACTATTTGCCTAAACGTCCATTGTTAGCCGTTTGTTACTAAACTCTACACGCTATGGTACGTAATCAGCTGTTTATTCCGTTTAGCTTGAATGGTGAGTAAACGGCAAGTGACCAACTAGTGAGTAGTAAACTCTACACGCTATGAAGTAGGTGGTGCGGCGATTCGTTTTTTTTCCTGCTTCCAGCAGTTTCGTTTCACTCGATCCTGAGCTTGCATTGTTTTTTTATACTAAGCGCGGGCAGCTGACACTGTACACGGTAGGTAGTAGTTAAAAAATCAGAGAAGATGTGTATTGTAACAAACTCAATGTGTGTGCTCGTGATTTCACTTTGAAATGTATTTATAGTGTACAACTGAATAGTTTGAAATGACCGGCTGGAGCAGAGGCGGTGTTGGAGTGCTAGCAAGTAGTAGTGTCGAGAGAGGGGTGGGGCACGGTATTTCTGGAAGCGGCGGAGTGAGTGGAGGAGGGGTTTACTACGTTCACTGTTCCCAGAAAAGTAAAATGAGAGAGGTGACGGAAGTTTTTGTTTCTACAAAAACTATAAGCTATTAATTATATTATAGATCAGAACAGGACACTGATGCGGACTGATGCTGCACATCAGAACAGCGCGCGGCTGGGATCGGAGGCAGAGGTAAAAAGATGACTGATAAAATCGAGCCTGGCCGCCAGTTTCCCACCCTGCAGCTGAAGTGCTCAAGCAGCTCGTCTCCTTGGTACCCGTGGGCCATGGCCGATGTCCAGCCCATTTGCCTATTGGGCGGCCCATTGACGGTACGTCGATTCCTATGTCACCCATTGACCAGGCGGATTAATCAAAACAAGAACAGATTTCACCCATTGAACTAGGCGATGAAGGCAAGCTATCATAATGCTGATGTCAAAGGTGTCAACGAAGGCTCTTGTGTCGTTGTAGTGGCGGGAGCCCCTTCTATCATTGTTTTGGTGAATATGAGCCGTTTTAACCGTTGAAGATGATGTTAGAAAAGACCCTCATGCCAAAAGCGTTTGCTGAGGCAATGCTAAAGATGTTGGTGAAGACTGTCATGCCGAGGTGTTGACAAATGGCGTTGTTGGTGTAAATGCTGAAGAAACCAATGAAGCCCCCTCATGCCACACTTTTTTACAGAGGCAAGTTGTTGTAGCCATTAAAGATATTGATGAAGATATGTTATCAGTGTTGGCGTTACAGATGCTGGAGAATCCCTTTAGTATTTCACATCGAAGGTTAGTCATTGCAATCTCAGAAGATAATGGTAAGACCCCTCGCATGGAAGTGTTGGTGTGTGTAAGTTGTTTGTAGTCACTAAAGTATTGGTGAAGCCCACCTTATTGAAGAGTGTGCCACAAACAATGTTGGGCGGAGTCCATGAGGTGTATAGGCTAAGTTTCGTAGTAGATGAGGCCCAGCTAGTAGTCCGGCAAGAGATCACATGTAAATAGCCATTGCCTATATAAATGCCCAAAGACACCAGGGCAAGTGACCTCTCCTCCCACTAATTTCCACTTGTTCAAGATTTTTTAGAGTGTCCCCTATCTACAATTGAGCTCTATCCTCCCCTATTGTCTCTTATTTAGAACAGTCGGTTTCAACATCATAGACTTAGAAACATATTCTTTAGATATTCATTTATTTGTATCTGTGTTTATAAATTTTTGCCTAGTTCAAAGTTTGTTTGCATAATTCATTAAGAATACAGTCTTTTGAAAAGCCACCATGTGAACCAATATTTAAAATGAATGAGAAGCATACGTTCTTTGAAAATTTGAAATAATCAAGATACAAAGAAAGATTTGACTACATTTCAGAATTTAAGATAGTTGGAGACAACCTAGATGAGTCAACTGAGTTGCAGCATAAGCTTCTAAAACCATGTCACATAAGTTTTGTGAAATCATATGTCCATCGATGTAATTATGTGTATCAACAAATGCAAGAGCTGCAAAAAGGGACAATAAACGAAGTGAAGCGTGCTAGTACGCCCATAGAACCAAGGGACCATTCCATGTGGCTACGATACCCATCGATCTCTAGAGGCGGTGAGACAACGGAGACACTCCTCGAGAAGGTACAATCAATGAACCAGTTTGGTTATTGATCTAGTAGAATGCATCTACCTCGTAGCGTAGATGTCAGGCGTGGAGACACCCACAAGAACAACAAGAAGGGAGTCATCACAGATGTCCATGATTATCCATACTCCGTCTCTGTGTCCTCCTCCACCGCCGAGAACCTCTGTAGTGCCACAGCGTCGATGGGAGAGACGAGAGGAGAACGACGTCAAACTTGTCGATCTCACGTCAATCGCCAAGCTTGTAGCGCGGGGTGGTGGTGGTCGACATTCGTCGTCGATGTGGCCGAACGGTGGGTAGGCGACGGATGCAGCGATCTTCACTTGTTGCACGTAAACACTCCGTGTTGGGGGTGTGAGCGAGTAGAAGACGACCCTCGGATGCGAGAAGACGAGACAGGTGTTCGGAAATTGTAGTTGTAAAAAGTACTATCACATAGTTTCATAAACTTTTATATGAGATGACTGAAGTGAACACAATTAATTGATAGAACATGATTTTAGGAAAAAAGTAGAAAAAAAATCATCAAATTTGGAGTTAATATGTAGGAGAAAGACTAGTTACACATTTTAACTAGAGATCAGTAAGAAAAAACCTTGTGTTCAGTTCTAGGTTCTGTACTTGGGATATCTATGTGATATACTCGTTCCGATGGTATTAGAAGTCGTTTAGGACAGCGATACGGTCTTCAAAACATAACTTTGACCTCGATATTATTATAAAATATATGTATACTTTTATCAAAGTATGTTTTAAGACAAATCTACTCATATAATTTTTTACATTTATAAACTCAACAACTTAAAAGTTATTGATGATTTATATTCTCAATGTTTGACTCAAACCTTGTTCAAAATGACTTCAAATACCATCCCGGAGGGAGTACTTAACAGAAAAAAAGAACCGACTTTGTCACAAATGTAGGAATATGGTTGTGTGACTTAGCTTTCTGCTTTGAGAGGTGTAAGGTTTGATTCCCACTCACCACACATTTTTTGAATACCACATATTTTATAGGATTTATTTCTTTTCAATTAATAGATAAAAAACAGAACGCCCCTTTATATCTTAAATAAAGACATG
Organism: Hyparrhenia diplandra; assembly: GCA_015847255.1. NCBI lineage: Eukaryota > Viridiplantae > Streptophyta > Magnoliopsida > Poales > Poaceae > Hyparrhenia > Hyparrhenia diplandra. Next base: position 41,636 of record JADLZK010006655.1, read on the forward strand.
TCCTAGTGGTTTAGTGGTTAAGGTGCCATGTTTTGTTCCAAGGTGAGCCTCACCACCAGTTTCCCACCCTGCAGCTGAAGTGCTCAAGCAGCTCGTCTCCTTGGTACCCGTGGGCCATGGCCGATGTCGAGCCCATTTGCCTATTGGGCGGCCCATTGACGGTACGTCGATTCCTATGTCACCATTGACCAGGCGGATCAATCAAAACAAGAACAGATACCATACGTTGCCTACATACATATACATATGAAGCTCGAGAATAACGATCGATCGATCGCCTGATAAGTTTTCTGACAGTATGATTGATGTACAACAGAACAGACTAGAATCACGAGAGATATGCTCTGCCGGTGGAATTGAGAAACATTCTGGGCCATAGAAAATATATGCAGGGAACTGAAGTGGCACCAGTCCACCTAAACTCGATCGCGAGACGACGTGCTCTTCGGAATATATGTTAATTGTACGGACTACTCGATATATCACTGTCTTCTAAACCACACACAGTTTCTGGCATTATAGATTATAGTATGGTGATGCGTCCATCTCTTATCTTTTGGAAATCAATCAAGTACAATAATATGCAGCATGCATGCATGTGCAGGTAATTAGCAACAGTAGTGCTCATGTGACACACTTCAGTTTCAGTGATCTTCTGAATGCATTATTATCATCGATTATTGCTGCCCAAAGACCGAAGATTCCTTGAGTAGTGCACAAAAACTAAATTCCCAATTGCCGTCCCTGATCGATGACGTCTTCAGTGATGTATGGATACATCATACATCATCGCTCTGACGGCGATGCCTTCTGTCGATCGATCTCCTTGGCACTGTAGCAATCTGTAAGAATGCGACCGCCCTTTGCGGCGAGCTACGACCAGGGAGGTGACTCGGTGAGTGAGAACCGTTAAACCTGGCCTGTCCACGAAACGCATACAAACATGGTTGTCGATGGAGGTCGTCTTCCTGGTCCTTTCCCCTTGTTGCGTTGTGTGCGTGTGCTCTTCTTGTGGTGGGCAGAATCGGATTCTTCAGCTTTTGTTCTGTGTGCTTCTCCTGCTCTTGCCGTCACAGTCTATTGAACTACTCTACCTGAATTAATGTGAAAATGAATTCATCTTCAGAGCCATGCTCATTTTATCCTCAGTGAATTTCTGTTCCTGTTCAAGCTGCTCTGGTTGGTTCTGGACTTCAGGTTGGCTTTGTTTTAGCAGTTGGAACACCATTTTTTAACCCTGTTGCAAGATGTGTGGTTGAGAGTTGAGACATGTCTGGCTCCACTACTAATGGTCCACTCAAATACAAATAATACATATGCATGGATATGGATCGGTGGACAATCAATCTGGCCCACATATATTGCCTACTTTTGTTTGCATTAGAAAGGTAGGCCGGGATGAATGAATTAGATGTAATAATGTTGACATTCAGTAACCTATTCCACTTTGGTTGGCTGCTTACAATTAGCCCTGCAACTCATAAGGTAGTAAGACCTACGACCACTAATTGTTGTTGAAGAAAGTATCCTAGAATTAATCATTTATATCCCTGCGTTATCATATGATACACAATATATACAATTACAATTGAAGCAAGTGACCTGACACCATCCATATATGTCTCTACTATTACAAAAATTACATAGTTAAAATTATAGGCCAATGCTTTCATTGATTGAAGCAAGTGACCTGACACCATCCATGTCTCTACTATCACAAAATTACAAAGTTAAAATTACAAAGTCAAAAATTACATAGTAGTTAAAATTATAGGCCGACGGTTTCATTGATTGAAGCAGAGCTCT